>PVKE010026018.1:0-22618 GCA_004027555.1 Craseonycteris thonglongyai | reverse complement strand
TCTCTCTGTCTCTGTATCTCTCTCTCTCTCTGTCAAAAAAACAATAAAAATAAATCTTTAAATAAAATAAAGTTTGTAACTTAGTTATTACACTGTCTGACTGCAGGAAAGCTTAATAAATAGAAACTATTATAATATTTTCAGTAGTCATTTTGAAAAATGATATAATTATTAATTAACAAAGTCATTGTATTTGGTATTTGAAAAATGTAAACCTAACTGGAAGGTAGGGAGAATAGTTGTTATTTTGATATCTACTTTATCAGATAAAGAAATTGAAATTTGGGGTATGTGGGATAGAGAGAGAGAAAGAGGGAAAGAGAGAGAGAAAAAAAAGAAGACTCCAGAGAGCTTTCCTGGATCTACCAAGGGCAGGGAAAGAATAATTGTTGTGAAACATGTTCAGTGCATTTCCCATTAAAAAAGACTTTCTCTCCACAGGAAAAAGCTTTAACAGAAAAATGATATTTTCTTTGCATTCCAGCCTCCTTTAGTGTTCCTGTCTCATGTAATAAATATCTATAAAGCAAACAAACAAACAAGGGACAATAACAACAGGAAAAGCAAATACTATTGTTAATATTATATTCAATGTTGAGAAACTGGATGGTTTCTCCTAGGATCAGAAACAAGACAAGACCGTCCTCTCTTACCATCTTCATTCAACATTGTTCTGGAATTCCTAGCTAAGATAATAATATAATAAAACAAATATTAATAATAGTAATAATAGTAATAAAATAAAGTAAATTAATGTTTGAAAAACTATTACATTATATACTTTTTTAACAAATGACATGTTGTTTATGTAGAAAAGTTTAAAGAATTTACAAAATACAAAATTGTGCAACAAATCAGCCACATAATAATGCTATAGACTTCCATGTTAATGTTAAAAAAATTATTGTTTTCCTAAATGCCACTAATAAACAATTGGACATTTAAAAGAAATGCTATTTATAATAGCACTAGATATGAAACACTTAGGTCTAAATCTACTAAAATATGTTAAAGATTTATATGTGAAAAGCTTCAAAATTCAAATAAAAAAAGAAAAGAGAATTTAAAAAAAACAAAGAGATACTTTATGTTCATTAATTTTAAGAGTTAATACTGTTATGATATCAATTCTTCCTAATTTATTCTTAATATTTATCTCAATTCCAATCAACACCTAAGCAAACTCTTCATAGATATTGGCAAACTGATTCTAAAATTTATATGAAAAGTTATATCTTAGGATATATAACATAATTCTAAAAAATAGAAACAAAGTTGAAGGAAGTACACTATCCAACTTAAAGACTTACTATTAATCTTTGATAATCAAGACAATATAGTCCTGTTCCTTTATTTTTGCTTTTACTTCTCTTACCTTTGGGGTCAAGTTCATGAAGTCCTCTCTGAGCCCAAGGTCTATAAGTTTAGTGCCAATGCCTTCTTTTATTAACTTTATAGTTTCAGATCTTATGTGGAGGTCCTTAATCCACTTTGAGTTAATTTTGGTATATGGTGACAGTTCACAGTCCAGATTCATTCTTTTGCATGTGGTTTCCCAATTTTCCTAGCACCATTTACTGAAGAGGCTTTCTTTTTTCCATTGTATATTTTTTTTGCTCCTTTATCAAAGATTATCTGTCCATATATTTGTAGGTTTATTTCTGGGTTTTCAATTCTGTTCTATTAATCTGTCTGTTTGTCTGCCAATACCAAGCTGTTTTGATTATTGAAAAAGAACTCATAGAACTCAACAACAAAAAAACAAAAGATCCAATTAAAAAATAGGCAGAACACTTAAACAGGCACTTCTTTCCTGAAGATATACAAACAGCCAGCAGATAAATGAAAAAATGCTCAACATCACTAGCAATTAGGGAAATTCAAATTAAAAACACATTGAGATACCTCACACCTGTTAGAATGGCTATAATCAAGAAGACACAGAATAACAAGTGCTAGAGAGGCTGTGGACAAAATGGAACCCTCATACACCACTGGTGGATATGTAAATTGGTAAAACCAGTGTGGCAATCAAAAAACTAGGAATGCAATTGCCATATGACCCAGCAATCCCTCTCCTGGGTATATACCCAAAAAACCTGAAAACCTAAATCTGCGAAGATATAGGTACCCCAATGTTCATCGCAGCACTGTTCACGGTGACCAAGTTGTGAAATAAACCAAGTGTCCTCTGATAGTTGACTGAATAAACAAGTTGTGGTACATTTATACAATGTAATACTACTCAGAGCAAGATAAGATGAAATACAGCAATTTGTGACAACATGGATGGACCTTGAAAATATCTTATTAAGCAAAATAAGTCAGAATGAAAGAATCAGGAAACATATGACCTTACTTATAGGTGGAATATAAAACTGAGAGGAACAAAGAAATAAAGACTCATGGACACAGTCAATAGTTTAGTGGTTACCAGACGGTAAGGGCAGAGGTGGGTGGGAGAGATGGGGGAGAGCAGGGAGGGGGAATCAAACATACAGTGATGGAAAGTGAGCTGATTCTGGGTGGTGAGCACATAATGCTATGTATAGACAATGTAATGTAGAATTGTACACCTGGAAACAATGTAATTGATATCAATTAATGTCACCTTAATAAATTTAACAAATAAACAACAAAAAAAGACAGTATAATATTTGTGAAAATATAAACAAATAGGTTATGGAAAAAGGATGAGAGAGCCCAAGAACAGAACTAAATAAATATAGTCAGCTAACTTCTGACAATGGAGTAAAGACAAATCAATGGAGACGAGAAAGCCTTTTCAACAAATGACGATAGGACCATTGGACATCCAAATGAAACAAACAAGGAAAATAACCAAAAAACCTAAATAGAGAAGTTACATATTTTATAGAGATCAACTAAAATGAATCATAGACCTAAATGTAAAATAAAAAGTATAAAACTTCTGGAAAAATATTTAGCAGACAACTTATATGATATAGCATTTGTTTATGTGTCTTTAGATATAATACCAAAAGCATAATATGTAAAAGAAAAAGTGATAAATATTAAAAGCTTCTGCTCTGTGAAAGTCTCTAATAAAAATAACAAAAATCAATGCATAGACTGAGAAAATATTGGCAAATCATACCTGATAAAGGACTGTTATCTAAAATACATAAATTATCAAAATTAAACAAGCAAATAATCAAAGCAATTTAAAAATGAGCCAATGATCTAAAACTCTTCACCAAAGAAAATGTAAAATTGTAAATAAGCACTAGAAATGATGTGCTATAAGTTGCAAATGAAAACAGCAGGGATACCACTACACACCCATTGGAATGTCTAAACTTTAGTAACTGACACTGTCAATTGCCGGTGAGAATGCAGAACAACAAGAATTATCACTCATTGCCAGAAGGAAAGAAAAATGCTAGAGTCACTGGGAAGATAGTTTGACAGTTTCTCATAAAACCGAACATAGCTTATCATATGATTTAGCAATTAGAGTTGAGGATATCAGAATGAAATCATATTTAGCTTACTATAGATATAGATGTCTACATATAGAAATATTCAAAGATACGCAGATAGGCACAGGTTAGTATGCTTACATATACAGGGTCCGGCAGCAGTAATGCCCCATGTTTACTCATAAGCTGGTAATTTATACCAAATCTTTTATTACAAATTCTTCATGGAACAAATGAGCATTTTGATAGTATATCTTCACAACTTTCACTCACGGTTCCCTTTGTCAGTTGATGGGTCATTTTATTTCAGGGAATCTGAAACATAAAGGTTATTAAGCTTACTAAGACCACAGGTCTGTTTATATTAAACTACTTTAAAAAGGGGTGTTACTTCTGCTGGACCCTGTAATATCTTGTTCTGTCAGCTGGCAGGGCCCAGATGCATTGAAATCCCAGGTAATATGTACATTAAACATCTAGATTTTGGTTTCCTATACCACTTTCCAATAAAACAGGGCTCCTTAGAGATATGGCTGATTCTATGACTAGGGTAGGAAAGTATTAATGAACCTGTAGCATTTTATTAATGACAGAAATTAAAGCAGTGCTAAAACAACCCAACGGAAAAAACTGCAATAATGGAAAATATTAAACAGATGCCAGAGTCAATAGCCAAAGCTGTAGCAATTTTGTCAACAAAATAAATGAAGAAGTCTCAAATTATAACCCAATGTTAAAAATAAATATATGAAACAATACTAAATAAATAAGTGATTGAATAAATACAAGTGTGGGATAATAGAAAAAAATTGCAGACAAATATTATTTTTTTAATAATTAACTGGAACATAGACTTTACTCTTTAAATGTAGGCTACTAATAGTGACTTTCTTCTAAACTATACTGTATAAAAGGGGGAGGGATGGTGGCTAAAGTAATTTAATAGTATATAAACTTTATAAACACTAGCTCATCCAGATGGTCAGGGTTAATATCAACAGTGGTATGTCATGTTGTTACAGCATATCCTTGATATGTGATGAAAATGGCATTGTACCTCTTCAAACTTCCTCCCAAAACACATATCCTCAGCCTAATTATTAGAAAAACATCAGGCTAATTCCAATTGTGGGACCTTCAACAAAATATGTGAATAGTACTTCTCAAAATTTGCAAGTTCATCAGAACAAGAAAAGCTTGAGGAAATGTCACAATCAACAGAAACCTAAAGAGACACGATGATTAAATGTAATGTTATATCCTAGTCCAAATCTTGAAATTAAAAAAAAATATATTAGGTAAAAACTTAAAAAAAAAAATCTAACTAAACTGTGGACTTTAGTTAATAAGAATGCTGGGACATACGGCAATTACAGTCCTAATTTTTTGAGCAATCTCCGTACTGCCTTCTACAGTGGTTGTACCAATTTACATTCCCACCAGCAGTGTATGAGGGTTCCTTTTTCTCCATAGCCTCTCCAGCACTTGTTTTTCCTTGTCTTACTGATTATAGCCATTCTAACAAGTATGAAGCAGTATCTCATTGTGGGTTTTATTTGCATTTCCCTAATTGCTAGTAGTGTTGAACATTTTTTCATATATCCATGGCTGTTTGTATGTCTTCATGAGAGATGTGTCCCAACGTTCATCGCAGCACTGTTCATGGTGGCAAAGTCATGGAAACAACCAAAGTGTCCTTTGATAGATGACTGGATAAAGAAGTTGTGGTATGTTTACACAATGGAATACTACTCCGTGATAAGAAAAGATCAAATACAATTTGTGGCAACATGGATGGACCTTGAAACCATCTTATTAAGCAAAATAAATCAGACTGAAAGAATCAAGAAACAAATGACCTCACTTATAGGAGGATTATAAAACTGAAAATAACAAAGAAACAAAAACTTATGAACATACCCAATAGTTTGGTTGTTACCTGAGGGTAAGTGGGGAGGGGATGGGAGGTTGGGGGAAGAGTGGAGTTGTGGTGATAGAGGAAGAGCTGGGTGGTGAGCACACAATGCAATGCATAGACGATGTAATGTAGAATTGTACAGCTGGAAGCTATGCAATTGTTACCAACCAATGTCACCCCAATAAATTTAACAATAAAAATATTTAAAAAAATACATACATAAATAGTGGCCCATTCATATAATAAATTATTTAAAGTTTCTAAAATGAATGAGATGGCAGATATAACAAAGGGGTAAGTCAAAACATAAAATCAAAGTTAGGGAGACACTATATTTTTCTAAAATATGTTAACAAGAAACATGTCAAAGATTACTATATTCTCTCTCTCTGTGTATATATGTATACATTTTTTACATAGATAAAAATTGAGAAATTCATTCAAATGATAAACACATTTCAAACAGTCAATATCACCTCTAAAGTGCATTAGCAAAGATGAGTAAGATCTATGCAATATATAATTTGAAATTAATATTTTATTTAAAAAATATATATGAAGTAAATATTGTAAATCATTAGCATTTTAAGAACATATACACTAGTTTTATATTTTCAAGTTTACATAGTTTATATGAAACTATAAATTTACACCTCCAGAATTAAATTTGACCTATTTTATTAAGTTTTTAAATTCATTAAATAAACTAACTTAAAATTTTCTATATGAACAATAGCCAGAAGTAAAACCTATACCCTATGATAGTGATGATTTTTACCTTTTGTTGCTAGGAACACTTTCTATATTAATTTAATACTTTGTTGCCCACTTATAACAATGAAATAAATAGCTAATTAATTGTGGTTAGTCTATAAAAGAGTTGCTAGTCCAGCACTACAAAACAAGCATTATAAAAGAGTGTCCATCTATTAACTAAGAAGCCAGTAATACCTTGATATAAACATTTTTAGATTACAGTAAATGGTTTCAGTGTTTAGAGATAAGCTGATTACACAAGTAATATTCTGATAAAAAATAGTAAAGGAATATAAAAGAAAAAATTTTCCTCTAAACCAAGTGATACCAGAGGAAATTTTTCTCATAATTTTTATATTTAGGATACATTATGCATTTGCCTTTCCTCCTTAACTTTAAGGTCTTTGAAACCAAGCTTGGTTCTTTCATTTTTGTGACACCAAAAACTATACACCAGTCTGACACATACCAGTGGCACAATGTATGTGTAAATTGAATTCATGTCAGATGCAAAAACAAACAAACAAAAAAGGCATAACAATTCACCAAAGCGTTCCATATTCTAATTCTTACATGTGCTAGTAGATAACCAAATACTGAAAAATTGAAATAGTAATAAAGTAAAGTACAGTATAGAAATTAGTATCTCAGTAGCTTATTAGGATCTATCTTTATATGATGTTCACAAAGGACTATAACTGAAAATAAAATATTGTGCAATTTTATGAATAAGATTATTATTGTGCTTAAAAATATTCAAAGTATCTTTATATTTCTATTTTTTTAATTAATTGTTAAATTTATTGGAGTGACATTGGTTGGTAAAAATTAGATAGTTTACAGGTGTACTATATTACAATATATACTGCACCCATGTGGCATGGTTATTACTTTTAAAGAATATAAATTCATGACTATCACTGCAAGTGAAAATGTCAAGAAAAGTAATCTTTTGTTAAAAGAGGAAAAATGGAGACTAAGAACTTTCATCCTATAAATGAGAAAATAAGTGATGTTCTTGGGTTTAAATACCTTTTTATTTTTTTAATTAAAAATTCCACATCTCTATCAGAGTAAATTTCCTCAGTGCAGAGATGCACATTGATTCAGTGATGTACTCAGAAAACCTACATGTGGAATACTTAGCCATAGAGTGGCTAATACTTACTCAAGGTTATACATGGGACTGTAGGATAATACCTTGAGTGTCTTCAGAGTTTGCTAGTAAAACCATAAAATTTGATGTTCTCCTACTACAGGTATTGCAGCACTAAATACCACTTTCTCTTGAATATTCCTTTATTTTCTCTTGTCCACAGGTAATGTGCTCTTTTAACAGAAAGTCTTTTATCACCTGCCTCCACAATACTTGGTTAACGCTATCGACAATGCGGGTGTTTAACATTCTAAACCATTTCTAGCCAATAGTAGTTCAAAAACAATAATGAATGCCATTTGACAAACTTAAAAATTATTTTTCAGAATGATTCTCTGAAGGCATATCTTTGTGTAATGTGAAAACAAAATCTAAAAATATTTTTGATTACTTGGCACATTTTCTCCAAAAGTAGGTTTATATTAGAATAAATCCTTATTTTTTTAAATGTCTCAGCAATGTCTATACACAGTTTGGCTGACTTTCACTACTGCAAATAATGGAATAAATCTCAGGGCAGATCATGAAGAATCATCGTTACATCTAAATAAAATTGTTTATGTAGCATTTCATTTCTTTAAAAAATAGGAAATAAACTGGCCTTTTTCTTAAAAGATGTTAGATTGATTAGGAATGGTTTATTTATATATAAAGAGTCTCTTATTGATCTAAGATATTTTGCTGATTTCCTTTTCTTTCAGTCTATGTGTATATGATCTCATTTAGTAAGACTTATAACAGGTCCTCTTAGGTTCAAATGGAATAACTTCCTATTAGTCCCAGCTATTATTTTCTGTACAGATGCCAACTGTAGGTGTGTATATGTGTGTGTTTGTCTTCAACATGTACTACTGATATTAATAATTTCACTTCGTCCTAGGAGAGAAAGATTTAAGAAACCCTGATTATAACTAGTTCTTCAGCATTTTGTGATACTGTTCACCTAGTTGATTTACTATATAGTTAAGCCAGATTTGCTAAGAAATCTTGTTTCTATTTAATCCAAATTATGTTATATAATTAAGAGCAACAAGGAATCAGTTTTGTTTTAATGCAATAAGTTTTATTTTTTTAAATCACACATGATTATGGAAATAATGACTTTTATGACCCTACTCTGTGAATAGGACTTAAGACAATTTAAGTTCAGACCATCTCAAAATGAAATAATTTTGGAACTCTAATATCTAGTCTTCTTTGGTTAGCTATTAAAACAGAACTGTCTTCTATCAAATGTTATTCTATATATTGTAGAATTATAATCAGTCTTACATACACATACACACAAATATGACCTCATTAAGGATAATTCTTCAAAAATATTGTTTAAAAAGTAACTATGCTGCCATTATTTTAAATCAAAGAAATGTTTAAGGATAAGCTCTTTGATAGGGAGGTAAATCAAATCTACCAATCATTATCTAAATATAACTCATTTAATGTATTTGTAAATTTTTTCCTTACTGACTTTGTTATGAATAAATATATAGGAATAGAGCAGCATAAGACATCTGCATGATTAGAAGGATGGTAGTGTTAATAATCAACATTTTTATTTTATTTATAACATTTGAAAGAACCTTATGAGCAAATGACATTCAAAACTATATGCATACTTCTCATGTGGAAAGCGTTATAATAATTTAAAGTTGCTTATGTCCATTGTGATCTTCCAATATTCAAGAAATTACTGCTAATCTAAAGTTGTTTATAAATGTGATTAGAATTTTCAAAGTATCTTCTGCTTATGGATATACAGGAGATCACATCAGCAACAGAAACTAATTTTGAGGGGCTTTTTTGCTTCTGCTTGTCAATTTGAAGGACTCCCTCTCTAGCTGAATATGTGAATAACTCATATCTATGCAGAAACCCCATGGTTCCTGTGTTGTTAATCCCAGCAAGACCAATGTTCTGCTGGCCCACACCAGTCCCCTTCAGGTGCTGTCTCTGCTCTGCTCCACCAGGTATATTCCATGGTATGTGCTGCCCTTGTTACTTAAGTAATATCATTCTGTTCTTCTGTATAGTATGGTTCTCTACTAGTGACCAACAAGATCTACAGAATGGCGAATCTGAGCAGTGGTCTGAAAAAAAAAAACAACAGAAATCATCTTTCTGCTGTTATGTTAATGACTTGCTTGCAGTCCATGTGGTTTCGTATATTTCAGTGACATATCTCTTAATTTAGCCCACAGCATGTCCAGGGCTAGATACAGATATATTATAGTGACTGAAGTTTGCTTGAAAAATACTTCGGTAAACATACGTGTATCAAATATTTTTCATCTATATAATTTCATTGATTGGTTAACAATTAAACTACCTTGAACTAAATAGGAGCTCACATTCCAGGTAGAACTTTAAAAGGGCTTCAACAATCTTTAGCTTTTACCAAGAAGAGTTTTTACTAATTAGCATAATGGTGTTACAAATTTTTGTTTGTTTGTTTTTATAGGTTGAAAGATTGATATTCAAAAGGTAGAAATTTTCTATACCTTTTTTCCTTTGTATGGAAAGAAATGGCCTATGCTTTTTGAAATGAAGATGGCCTATGCTCTGAAATTAGGATTCAGTCCAATTCTGTGTACAGATGCTTATCAGAGAATTCTGCTGCCTGACTCTGGCTATACATTTAGGTGTCTTACACCTGCAGAATATTAATGGACCTGCCTCTAGTGAAACTTTTATTCTAGGCATTCTCAGAATACTTAAAAGGACAGAAAGTTGAGATTATCAAACAGATTGTTTAGCTGTTTTGTCTGTCTGCTTACTGATAGATGTCTGTATTTATAGCAGAATGCACTGTGACTTTGGTTCATTCTACATAGCTAAAAAAGGGGAAGGAATGGAGAAATAGGGAAAATGCATATATAGTCCTTAAGTACCTCTTATTGTTCAAGATTCACAACATTTTCCAACAAAATTTATAATAATTCTTATTATTCAATGGCTCTTGCCAGCTTGCATAACAAGCATCACTCAGATTCTCTTGAGACCAGTGTTGCTGGATCTCCCTTTTTGCACTTATTTTCTTATTTTCCTGGGATGAGTTATCTTGAAGGAGATTCCACAGTACCCTTGTAAATTAAAGAGAGTTGGACCAATCCAGAACTACATGCCCCAATGAATACTCAATTGTGTCTGCATTTCAGTGGCACAAAGCTTTATCTCATTTTCCTAGCTCATCTGTACATGTTCAAACATCTCTTTTTTTTTTTAATATTTATTTATTTATTTTTAATTGTTTATTAACAGAGAGAGGAGAGAGAGAGAGAGAGAGAGAGAGAGAGAGAGAGAGAGAGAGAGAGAGAGAGAGAGAGAGAGAGAGAGAGAGAGAGAGAGAGAGAGAGAGAGAGAGAGAGAGAGAGAGAGAGAGAGAGAGAGAGAGAGAGAGAGAGAGAGATACAGAGACAGAGAGAGAACTGAACTGGGAGAGCTCCCAGTTCAGCACATGGTTCCGCACGGGCCGGGGCCGGGACTCAAACCTCGGTCCCCAGCGCTGCAAAGTGAGCGCCCAACCCACTCAGCCATCCCGGCTTCCCCTCAAACATCTCTTAAAGGGCCTTTCCCACAAGTCTTCCACATAGGCCCAGGCAAGAACAAACCTAACAGCAGACCTAGGGTAAGTATGCTAATATCTCCAACAAACAAGAAAAAACATAAGCACTGTCCTGCAAGTTATGTGTGATTAGCTTAGTTTTTGTTTTTGTTTTGTTTTTTAATGTGAGATCGACTACATACAATTTGGGGAATCTTCTGTTTTTTAAAAAAGACGTATGTTTAATCAGACTCCTGGGAAGTATTTATACTTAGATATCAGATTTGAGACCTGAGAATCTGAGCTAGTTTTAGTTAATAATTTAGTCAAAAACAAGGTATTTTTGGCATCTGCATTTATGCTAATTACAAGTAAATACACAAACATCTTTTTCTTCTAAAGTTTTGGGTTTTTTTGCTTGTGTGAATACTAGAAAATACTCCTACATAATGCCCATTATCAAAGATCTGTTTTAGGGTGTCAGGTAGTATGGATGTCAGATTAAAATTTCAGATAAATAACAAGTAATGTCTTACTATAAGTGTGGCCCATGTAATATTTGAGACATATATACACTAAAAGAAATTATAATTTATCACAAGTTCAAATTTAAGTGAATGTTCTATATTCGTATTTATTAAATCTGGCAACCCTAGTCAATATAGTACAATCAATAACAACTATACAAGTAATAGGGTAGTATTACAGAGCTGGTTAATTTCAGTAGCAAACTACCATATATGTATTTATATTTTATATAAATACATAATGTGTATATATACACATGTACAATAATAGTTTTAGGCAATAACATAAAGTAAACTTTATCCATGTTAATGCAAGTGTCTTTTATATATTTTTCAAACCCATGCAACTTGAGGAAATGTTTATGTTTCTGAAAATGTTGACTACTGCACTTTTTTTGAAGATAAAGAGCACAAATTCTCCTTACCCAATCCCACTTTCCCTGAATCTTTTAGTTTGAGAATATTTTCACTTCAAAAGGCAGAATTAAACCAGAAGTATCATATTTTGCCATGTATAATACACCCTCATGTATAATGTGCACTCATGTTCTTGACCCAAACTTTCTGAGAACAAAAATCTTTCATTTTAATTTTTAGTTCAATTTTTTATTTGTTTACATTTAGGTATTTGTTATTTGTATTATAAAGGAATTTAGCATTTAACATATTATGGTACAAGAAATATTATGTGACAAACAGTCACAGAACATATGAACAGATACAAGATCATAGAAAGGGAGTACCTGAGCAGGAGAGAAGGCAAAGGGACAGACAGGGCGTTGGATCGTGCTGGGCAGACCAGGGAGTGAGCTCAGAGCTTGGGAATATGGGCCAAAATGCAACCCCTAGTTGGTTAGAAGCTGAGAGCTGACAAGGGTGGAGGCACCAAGGCTGAAGTAGAGTGGCCCAGGTTCAGCTGTGGCCCAAGCCAAAGTGATTATCGTATTTCAGGGTATTTTGCATATGGATATCATTATTCATTTCTAGAGTTACACGTTTAACTCATGAGCATAAATAAAAGAATTAAAAACATTTATATAGATATGAAATTATTACTACCCATATATAACGTGCATCCTTATTTTTCCCTCACAAATTCAGGCAAAAAGTTTGCATTGTACACAACAAAATATAGTAAATCCCTCTGCTCGGCACAACTGTGAAGCAAACTCTAAGCTCCCCAATTTGGAAGTCTCTGCTTCCCATGGCTAGCAAGTCTTTGCTTTTAATTTTTCCCCTTCATTTCTGTATACTGCGTTTTAGGTCCTCTGCTCTTAATCTTACTTGCTGAATTAGTTTATGAGAACTACGTAATTTTCCAATTTTTTTTTTTTTTTTTGGTTTTTTTTTTAGTTTTGTTGGTGAGATTTCTGGGTCTAACTACAAATATAGATCGTCCCTAAAAGAAAATACTTTATGTATTAGATTCAATTTTTTTTAACTCTCTACTCTCTTTGCTTTGCATATGTGAGATATGACATATTCCCATCAATCCTGTTAGGGACCAAAAGAGCTTTAGTGCACTTCTGTGTAATGTTGCATTCTGAGACATTTCTCTAAGGAGCTCAGTGTACATTACTAGCATTATCTAATTAGTTCTCACAGCATCTGTGTGAGGCTTTAGTTTCCTGCTCTTGTGGCTTCCAAATAATGGCCTTGCCACAAGGTCACACAGCAAATTTTGAAAATTTCTCAAACTGTTTAAAGTAGCTCAGAAAACTTCCCATCAGAGTTTTAACTCTAAATCCAACAAGTTTCTTTTCTCTCAGCCAACCCCTGCCACCACCACCACACCCGCCACCTACCCCTCTCCTCCAGGTATCCTCTTTTCGTTGTCCTAATTCATGCCACCACATTATTTCTCTTTTAAATATATATCTCTGTGAGATTAAGGACTGTGTTTTATTTACAGATTCAAATGCCAGTTCATCAGATAAATGTGCTACTATGGGCAAGTTATTTAAACTTTTTGAGTTTTTTTTTTTCAAATGTGACAAACCCTTTTTCTAGAGTTATTATAAGAATTTAGATAGTGAACATAAAACATCTGACACATTGTCCAGCTTTCAGCAGACATTTAGTAACCTTCACAGTTATTTTTAAAATAAATAGATTGAGGCTGAATAAACAATTGATGTATAGAAGAACTTTACAGAATTTTTAACAAAAACTCAATGTTGGACTTTCCTCAGTTACCTCCTCTAAAATAATTAAAATGATAATCTGTATTCTGTACTTGTAAGAAATAAATGAAATAAAAACTGAGGATGTGCCTAGCATGTTGTTAGCAATAGTTAGTGAAAATATTAATGGGGAGAATATCTTTAGGAAATTTTAATGGCAGGCCCTTAGAAGCTCTTACTGGTTTGCATGCCTACTTGTAGATGTTTTTGAGGGCACTAGCAAGTAAACACTTCTAAAAGTTTTTGATTTTTACTTCTTATTTACACTCATATAATTTATGTATTTTTAAAATAATGCTAATTTATTGCACAAAATTTAGTTCTGTAGAAAATCTTAAGCTCTTAAAAAAGTATGTCCAGGATGCCAGGATAGCTCAGCAGGTTGAACGCTTGCCTTGCAACTGCGAGGCCCATACAAACTCATGTGCTGAACTGCGGCATAACTGGTAACCATTGGGATGGTGACAAAGGTTCTTGCTTCCTATGTGGGAGGACCCCAATTTGGTTCCTGCCCCAGGTGACCCACACCCACCTGTGTGGGATGAAACTGTCACAACTAATGATCTACCTCTTCCACCTTCTCTCTAATAATAAAACAAATCTTTTTTTTTTAAAGGTATGTGCTAATTCCAACATAAATAAGTCTCAAAATGATGTTTATGCTTTCATCAAAGCATTACTTCAATACGTTTGGTCACTTGGAAACAAACCTGTCTGATCTCCCAGCACATTATACCTGGAACTAAGTACAAGTTCAATAATATTAGTTCCCTGTGCTGACTTCAGCAGTCATCTTTAATAATACTATTATTTCTACTGCTTGTTTTAATGTTCACTGCAATATTTAGAGTACTGTAGCCTCTATATTTTATACAAAGCCAATGGATACAACTTTCATTCTGACCTGTCAGCTTGGAATTGCCAGTTCAGTTGTTCTTTTTTTCTGTCTTTTAAAATGATACATATTAAGTAAATATTAAAGTCAAAATTAATGTATCTAAATAGCATAGAGCAGTTTACTTCTGTACATGTTCTACCAGTTATTTATAAATACCCTAACATCCTTGAGAAGTTTTAGAAGAATTTTTATGTCTAAAATAATTTTGTTAAATCTATAAATTCTACACTTGAATAGCATCTGTCATGAATTAAAATGACCCAATGAAATGGTTTTGCATATTAAGCATGAAAAATACTTTTGCTAAATCTAAATATATATAAGATGTTTTGAATTACACCCTTCACTTAAGTTATTAATAAAACCTAAGCTCAACTGTAACAGAGAGAAGAATATGGGCTAAGTTCTGGCACAGATATCCATACAAAAACCTTATAGAAAATAATTACAATTTTATTAGAGTTTTGTGGTATTCATTGAGAGCACTAATTGGTCTAACCATGTTTAAATTACTCTAATATTAGCACGGGATATAATAGGAAAATTTGAACCTTACTGGGCATATATAGTGGAAAATTGCTTTAAAATGATAAATCTTTCCATCTTTTACTTTCTTCCACTTTGTTGTTTAAAATATAAGTGACTATCCCTGTGCTAACTTAAATTAGTGACAAGCATCTTAATTATAAATTTCTACTTCTGGTTTTGAATTTCTCTATATAAAATACAATCTGCTATAGACCAAATGCAGACCATCAGTATATCAGATGATACAATAAAAAATGGAAACTATGTAATTCTGGGTGGGACTCTTTCCACTTGATATTAAAGTTACTCAAACAATGTATCTGTCTCCTCTAATTTGATAATTTCCTTACAATCACCACAGATATCAGACTTCAGGGAATTCACAGAGACAGAGATGCTTCAGCAGAGATCCCCTACAGGGCTGAAGCACACATTCTCCCAGTTGTTGGGAGTGTCAGTTACATAGCTGTATTGCATCTCTCTCTGGGTTGCACTCAGTGGAAAGAAGCTACCTCCATGAAGGTTATGACCCCTTCCCAGGACAACTCATATCCAATGACTGCATGATTAAGGGGTTACAATTCCTGATCCTCTGTCCTTAATGTGAAGCAACTCTGTACACCACCATGATATCAACTGATCTATCTATTGCAACTTCACATTTCAACTTTTTCTGCTTAATCTTGCTTTTCTTCTATTAGTTGTAGATCCTTAGTGTGTTCTCAAATAATCTTCCTGAATGCAAGTCAGTGTTTCTTAATCCATAGGATACTTAAACAGCCACACAGTGGGGAGTATGTCCCTGAAGAATTGAGCAGCACCAGCGACCTGAATCAGCTTTTTACTGTGGCATTATCTGGAATACATTTTTTAAACTTATTAATGGTTGACTTGGTAGTAAACCAATGGAAACAGCATTAACTTAAGTCTAAATTATTATGCACTCTATTCATCAAACCCAGGCTATCTGTCTAGTGTGACCTACTCCTTACAGGACCTGGTAAAATTCATCTTGTTCTTTATAGATCGGAAAATAAATAATCTGTGTTTAGTAGACAAAAGAAAACAATCAATCTAGGCACGAGTCTAAATGTTCATGTAAATTTAGTTACTTATTTATATCAGGTATATACTATTTCTATGACTATTTAACAAATGTGGAAACCAAAGCACAGACTACTTAAATTTACTTAAGCTCACACAGCTAGAACAAGTTCCTCTATGTTCTAGAAGAGCTGAGATTTAAATCCTAAATATTTTACCATGCAAGACTCAGCCAGGGGTGGGAGAAAATAGTTTCCAGGAACACTAAGAGAGAAACTAAAGTTGTTAAAACATGTAAAGCAGCAGTATTCAAAATTTTTGGCACCAGGGACCAGTTTCATGGAAGACAATTTTTCCATGGATCAGGGTTGGAGGGGATGGTTTTGGGATAATTCAAGTGCATTACATATATAGTGCACTTTATTTCTATTATTATTACATTGTAATATATAATAAAATAATTCAGTTCAACATAATGTAAAATCAGTGGATGATCTGAGATTGTTTTCCTGCAACAAAATGGTTTTGCATAGATCCCTCTGTGATTCCTATATCCCTTGCATTAGCAGTTAACAATAGGGTTCATGCTTCTATGAGAATCTAGTGCAGCTGCTGACCTGATAGGAGGTGAAACTCAGGTAGTAATAGCAGCAATGGGGAGCAGCTGAAGATAAAGCTTGACTCATTCACCCACTGCCCACTTCCTGCTGTTAGGCCTGGTTCCTAACAGGTCCAATGCCAGTTCATGGCCCAGGGGTTGGGGACTTCTGATGTAAAGTATATTCAAGCAACAACACAATCAATGGTTTTCTAGGGTACATGTATGAAAAGTATGTTGGTGACACACCACTGGACTAAGACATCTGTTTTTTGCTTTCTGTAAGTGCGGTCAAAAGCTAAATTGTTTTGAGAAGGAAACCAAAATAATAACCAGGGTGTGTATGGAAAGAAGTCTTAACTTTTTGGCATAGCTATTATTTGAGAAATGATCTCTAACTAGAAATCTATTTGCATTTGCTAAGTTTTGCTGTAACATGCTTTAACTCTTACCTATCTTTAGTTTTTGGGTTAATGAGGTCTTTTCTTTGAATAGAACAAAGATGACCTATTTGAGACTTCTATATTTATGAATTAATTATTTTAATGAAAACAAATATAAATTATAGAGTTGGAGAAATCAAAGGTAGTCTGAAGTAAATAACTCATTTGGAGATACATTTTAATGCAAGCATTAGGCTAGAGCTAGACGATCTCTTTTTAAAAGATAGCATGAAGATTGCAATTACTTCCAAACCAAGGATGACCTAAGAATGAATGCCTTCCTGAAAAGAATTATGTACCAGGATGCTGAGTATTAAAGAAAACATTTAGCAAATAAATATCTTCAGTTAAAAATTTTACAGATTATGACTGAATTAGGTGTTTCAAATTTCATAGATGAAATTTTCCTATAAATGGCAGAATTTCAATTTTGACTTGAAAATCTGAGTGTAGGTCTAGCTTAAGGAAAACACATGAATACCTTGTTAACCCTTTTAGTGCTGAGATATTGGCTTTTGCATCTCAAGTCAAAAGTGAGGCAGGACAATATATCGACTCATACGTAGACCATAGTTAAAAGTGCTATAACTTATAATTTTTCTTGTATGATGTATGGTTATTGTCCTATTTAAAGTGTGAATTCTCTGCTTTATATAACACGTTTTTGTTATTTTTTATTATCAATTCTAAATACTTTTCATGAAGCATAAGTCTTACTATAATTTTGACATTGATTTGTTTACGTGTTGGGAAGCTCAGCCTAATCGTATGCTTGTTTTTATACCCTTCGCGTTTCTCGCTAGTACCACTAGCAGAAAGTAACACCAAGAGGGTTACGTATGAGTCTCAGTAAAAATAAAACAGAAATAATTTTTACTCAAAATATGCTGTCTTGGGGAAGCCAGGATCACTCACTTTGCAGCCCTGGGATCCGAGGATCAAATCTCCACTCTGGCCCATGTGGACGCACATGCTGAACTGGGGTGTGTCCCAGTTCAGTTCTTGCTGAGGTGAGCTTCCCATGTGGGAGGCCCCCTGTCCTGTTCCTGCCATGCATGGCCCCTTGCCCACCTGTGCGGAGTGAAACTGTGTTGAAAAGTGATGACGTATGACTATGGAGACTATCCTGAGCCCTCCTCTTCTCTCTCTCTCTCTGTCTCTCTCTCTCTCTTTCTCTGTATCTGTGTGTGTGTGTGTGTGTCTCCCTCTGTCAAAAACTATGAAATAAATCTAAAAAAAATTTGCTGTCTTGTCATTTTTTCTACTTTTTTTTTTTCTTCTGAAAAGGATAATTCAATGTCCCAAAGTGATTGATTCCAAAAATTAAAACAAACACACAAACTAATAAAAGTTAAATAAGAAACCACATTTGTAGCAAAAGATATATTAAAATTTATAAATTATGTTCTTGAAACTCACTTGATCCATTTAATTATGGAGTATTATTTAAAGGTGCAATTATTTTTTGCTATGAGTATGAACACATAAAAAATTCATACTTAATTATTTAAATATTTTTCTAAAGAAAAGATTTTAAAATAAATCATAAGCACTGATTTAAATGCTGCACCTAGATATTTGAATTTAAACCAAATTCTGTAAATTTTTACTAATAAATGTGACATCACTTTCAGTTAATTATGATATAATGTGTTTTCAATATGCCATAGAATAAAAGCCAAATATTTTTTACATATGAAAATGCATGACTCTATCCATTTCTTCCTAAACCTTCTAAATTTGTTTTATCCCTCAGAATATTCTTATATTTTATCCCATCTATTACTGCAATGTCTTCACACCCAGTTTTTTCTTATATTAGTTCAAAATACTGGGTTCAGCAGAAGTAATACACTTTTTACTGTAGTATAGTATAAACAAACATGTTGTTTTAGTAATCTTAATAACAAAATAAAGAATTGGATATAGATTACCGGCCCATAAAAAAGAGATGTTACTTCTACTGGACACTGTATATTCATTTTTAAAAAATACACTTTTTTTAAATATTATGTCATATTATGTTACTCTTCAAACCTTTTTATTGATTCTATATTGTTTTTCAACTTAAAATATGCATTCTTGAACTCTTTCTACTGTAGAATTCTTTTCTGTACTTTTTCTCTTTGCTTCTCACACTCAGTTAAATATATTGCTTCTTAGTCTCATTTGCTGCCTTTCCAATTCTTCAGCCACAGTTTTTTTTTTCCTAGTGTCCTAAACCAACCGGATTCAATTTCCTCACAAAACTCAATTATACATTCCTAAGGGAGAAAAATAATGACAAATGTCAGTCATAATGGAAAACTCTACAATTTACGGGGAAAATTTTTACTTGGTTATATCACATGATTAAACTCAATGTTCACTAAACACCTGTTATGTGAAAATTAGACTGTACAATCAAAATAAACCCTGTGAAAATTGGGGAATTGTCTAGTATCTTTTCTTCTAATTTCAGTTTTTAAGCAGAATAGTTAGATTTAGTATTGTGTAATTAATTTTGAAAATGTTAAAACAGAGTGATTATCAATAAGCAGTCCTATATTTTGAGCTTTTTATTTACTTATATATTTATTTATTTATTTATTTACCCACTTACTTACTTATTTTGGCTTTTATGATCACATGCCTAAAGCTTGTGTTTGGAAGAGATTTGGCTGGTGATATCACTGTTATCTGTGGAGTAAACATTTTTATTTTCTATGTAAAAGTTAACAGTCTAAGGAAAATTGTTGTCTCATTGGCACAGGTATTAGGTGTTAGTAAAATGAATAATAACACAATTTAATAATTTCAGGTGAGTTAAAATATTTTCAAAATTATTTTAGGTATATGTTAATGTTTATCCAATAAAATATTTTTATGTGTAGCAATAATTCTTATACTATATTAAGATAGCATTAACTTCACCATTTACTAATTTCAAGCTCATAGATTGTTTTTGTCCATTTAAAATGCTATGACTCTCTAAAAGTTAGATATTACTTGACACAATCTGATCAAAAAAGACAATATTTTTATTTGGGCTTTTTAAAATAGAAAACTTAAAATTATTTAGTTTATTAAAAGTTTGATACTAAGACAATCATTTTATCAAGCTCTGGCAATTTCAGTTATGAAACCACAAAATCCAAGCAATTAAAGATTTTCAATGTGAAAATTCAAACATCATTTTTATGCTTAACAATATCCACCTTATTTTTTTCTTTTTTTTTTTTTTTTACTATTTTCACTATGGTGTTTCTAACTAGTTAATGATTATTGCACATTTATGTAGTCAATTATTGCATGTATTTAGGTTTCTGACTAAGGTAAAGATGACATTTAATAACATGGGATGTGCTCCTTTGAAGATATTAACATATGCACTTAAAATTAAATATCTTCCTAAACATGATTATTTCAACAAACAGAGGCCATAATATGTTGATTTGAACCAGTTAATTTACGATAGTTTATATTTATTAGTATTTTCTATCTTTAAGAAAATTTTATAAGGTCCTTTTACACAATTTAATCTATTACATCTACACAATAACTAAATGAGTTAGGAGCTATAATAGGGAAACTGAGGCTCAGAAAGGTAATGTTCTTAAAGTCAAAGGAGCCATAGAAAGTAAGAGAACCATAATTGGACTATATATATTCCTGGACATTAATATATATAGTCTGTGTTTCTGAAATTGCTTATTTTACATTTTAGTGGTCTGTTTTCTGTATGTGATTATACTTTATTTGGAAGGAATTTAGACTTTTTTATTTTAAGAGAAACTTAGGTATTGTGCTTCTATGTAATTGTCACCCCCCAAAATGGATTCTTGGTAAATGTCACAGAAAGGAATTCAAGGACATACCAATTGAGCCATGCAAAAATAGCCAAGCAAGCAGTGAATTTATTAAAAGAAAGGAAATAGTGCAATGCACTCTCAAGACAGTACGAGAGTAACCAGGCCCAGAAAAAAGCAACTGAGCCAAAGAACAAAAAGGTTTAGGATTTTATTTGAATGAGGATACAAAAATTTCAAATTATAGGGATTGCATCACAGTCTTTCCAGGCAAGTCCTTGCTGACCACTCCTTCCTGTAGGGAGGTAGATTACCTTGTTCTTACTTGGCCTTAGCCAGAACTATCATGGCAACATGGGGGGTGGAAATTTTTTCCTGCCCCAAAATATAGTAGTATTATAATCCAGCACAATTATCTGTAGCTGCACCTTTTCTTAAGAATGATCTTTTCTCTTCTTTTCTTTGTTTCCCGAACTTCCTCTTTCCCTTCCAAACCCCTCTCTCCTTCCCTAAGTTCT
The DNA here is from genome assembly GCA_004027555.1 of Craseonycteris thonglongyai. Classification (NCBI taxonomy): domain Eukaryota; kingdom Metazoa; phylum Chordata; class Mammalia; order Chiroptera; family Craseonycteridae; genus Craseonycteris; species Craseonycteris thonglongyai. Next base: position 1,277 of record PVKE010026018.1, on the reverse strand, counting down.
ATTCTTTCTCCCTATGGTAACATAATCATAAACATTATACCACCTACTGCTGAGAATAGAGAGCCTGACATATATGCCGGTCATATAAGCAAATTAATCAAATTCAAGCAGTGTAATGGATACTGTGCAAGTAAAATATCTTCAACTCAGAGTCCCATTTACACAAGCAAAGAAGAAGAAAGCCTTGCTGTATAATGTATGATTCTCAGCTAAGTAGATGTGGGAATAATTTTCTTTATAATTGGCTTTGTTGTAATAAACAAGGAATTTGAGGAATTAGTCAATAATCAATAACTATCATTATTTCTGGCTAAGCACTGTTTCATTTACTGTGTAAAATAGATAAGGTAGTTATTCACAAAAGAAGCTCAATCTTGGAGGACATACACACTTAAACAATAAAATTAGATCAACATAAATAATTTTGCAACAGAAGACACTAGTGTTAGGCAGAAGGTAGTCATGAGCAATAAGATGAGAGACCAGTGATGTAAGGGGCACTTTGTATTGCACAGATCCAATACCCAATGACACCCCAAGTCCAATCCCCAGAGACTAATTTTGTGGTTAGAACACCCTGATAATATAGAAGTAAAATCCAACTAGAATTGTCTCATTTTTGACACCCACACAGAATGTCTCATTATAATATGCTTACAAATGAATTAGTATTACGGTTTTAACCTCCCCGTGGATTTTTCTTATGCATTATGGGCAAGGCCATATGCAGACAGGAATGGGTTATATAAATACACATGTCAATCAAGCGACCCAAGTCACACACACAACTGGCCCAAAACCAACAATATAAAGCTCAAGCCCCTTCATTGAAAGGAAAATGAAACAAAGACTTGTGGACACAGTCAATAGTTTAGTGCAGGGGTTCACAACCTTTTTATACCCTAGGGCGCATTCTAAAATATCGATAGGGCAGCGGGCACCAGCTATTTCTAAGGATATTTATTGAACAAGAATAAAAAAAAATAAACAAAAATTATTTTAAAATAATAAATTTATTGTACAAATTATATACACACAAAGAAACATATATACAAAACGTAATACAAAGTAAATAAATAACACACGTATAATAAAATCATTTAAAAAAACATAAAAGAAAACATAAAAAAAAACAATCTGTCAGTGTGATCTTTGGCATTGCATTTCATTGGCCAGTGCCTCGTAATTAGGAGAGTATGATGACAACCCTGTTAGCAAACAATTATTAAGATGCTCATCGGTAAGTCGAGATCTATATCGTGATTTTATTAAATTCA
>PVKE010026017.1:0-22615 GCA_004027555.1 Craseonycteris thonglongyai | reverse complement strand
GGACCCTAAACGCTTTGAGTGCGGTGGCTGGTTTAAGTTCTCTAAGAAGAAGTGGTTTGTGAGTTTATGTAAAGGTATTGGGAAACCTTTCATCTGGTTGAGATCTGTCCAGGATAAGGGAGAGGTTTCAGATGAATGGCAACTGAGCATTAACAAGAAAAAAAAAAAAAAAAAAGAATGCAAATAGCAAAATGCTCCATCAGCCAGAGACTGGAAACAGTGTTCCTTTAGTGAAGCAGGCCTTTCATCAAATCTGATGGGACTGGGTCGGGGACAGACGGTGGGTGTGACTGCCCAGCGGTGGGACATGGGGAGGCAGCTGCAGGAATTCTGGGGTGAACCCTTCTGTTCATGCAGAATGTTTTTAGGGTAAGTGACAAAAACTCAACCCAGAGAGGACTGAGTAGAGAACATGCACCGGCGCTAGCCAATCAGATCGAGAGTCTCTCTCGACTTTTCTCACGCTGGCTTCATTTTCAGGCAGGCTTCCTGGACGTGGTGACAATCAAACTCACTGTACGCGTGTATGTCTGAGGAATACAATGCACGCTCCAGTGTTTGCAGAATCTTTACTCTGTAGGCAGAGTACAGCCTGCCACGCCCCCTCCCACCCCCATCATCATGATTTTGCTAATTAACCACTTCCTCCGGCATTGTTCATGAATCTAATTCTGGGTAGGCTATTTGGCCCAAAGAGGATATTTTATGCCTAACATTTTGCATAAGGAGAGACTATGTGAAGCTTGGTTACATTGTCACCAAGAACTGTTTGGGCTGTAACTAATTGCTTCACAAAGCAAAGCTTTTCATCAGTTTCCCGCCCTTTAGCCAGACACTGAAATGATGGGTCAATTAAAGAAGTGTGGACAGGAAAGGGCGGGGAGGACTCCATTAGAAAATGAATGTTTGTCAGCATTCCTCAAGGTGTGAAGTGTCACACACACACACACACACACACACACACACACACACACACACAGTACAAACTGGACAGGCTTCTGCCTGCTCTGTTGTCTGCAGAGGCCAGAAAAGAGACTTCCTAATTATCGCAGGTCTTTCTCAAATCCTCTTGAGAAGCTGTCTGCAGAACTCAGGGATTCTCCCCTTTTCGGTGAAGGAGCCCTGGCTGCATGCCGAGTCAGCAGAAGCGGGGCTCTGGTCATGTGACCGAGGCTCGGTCACTCATTTGACTTCGGATTTCATCATCTGTACTCCTGTTTCCAGTGCCTTTTTCTCAGTACATTTTTCCTGTGGCTTGTAAGACCTGTTGCATCTGGGCCCCGGAGCTGGCGTTGTGAAATGGTTCGCAGAAGAGTGAGCTGGGAGTTTTTGTCATGGGCCGGGTGTCAGAACCAGAGCAGATAGGACAGGCGAGGATTGTGAGCTGAATCATGGGCGTGCCCAGTGTTGTGCGATTGCTCAGGACAGGTGCTCTGCACAGCTCCGGGCCTCTCTGAGCCTCCTCCTCTGGGCAACTCCAGCCCCCTGTTGCTTCTTGGCTCTCACTTGGTCCTTCAGCTCAGGGAGTCCAACCAGTGGCCTCATGGGCTACCGCTCCCTCTCCCAAGACTGCACAGCCCTCGACTGAGCAACCTGGGGGATCATGGGGCTCCCTGAGTTTTGTGTCCCACGTTTCAGGGAACCCCTGTCCTTTGCTGCCTCAGTCCAGTGTCTTGCAGACATTTTACCTGTTTTACTTTATTGTTGTGCTTGTGGTTTTAGGTGGGGTAGTCGGACCGGCCCTGGTTACGCCATCTTAGCTAGAAGAGGAGGTGCCCCCTCGTGGCTTCACTTTAGATGAGTTACTTCATGTCTTGGAGTAGACATCGGGTATTTTACATTCCTTTTTCTATGACAAAAGTAATCTCGTGACTCAGGCTGGCCAGGCAGTAGAAGCCATATCCACGGTGGTTGGTATAAAGATGGGTGTAGATGACCAGCTACACACATTCTAGTCACTCCAGGAAAACTTGCTAAAACTGTGTTAGGAAAACTGCCAGTCTTCTCTCTGGTATCAGCACAGGACAGTGTTTTCATAGAGTCACTGGGATTAACTTTGACACAGGAAGGGAGAAGTCTGCCCAAGCATCATGCAGGGACAGAGATGAGCAGGGAAAAAAGATGAGTTTATAGGACTCGGCTCTCATAGGCAACAGAACTTCAAGTTTTCAGTTGTGCAAACCAACGCATATTTCCCTCCTACGGTGGTTTTCTCCTCTTGTTTTGAATGAAGATTCCTTGTCTTGAAACCAAAGGAATTCTGCTAATCTCTCTAAGGTTCATCTTTCACATTTTAAAAATAGGATATATCTCTTTGTGTGTGTATGTATGTATGTGTGTGTGTGTGTGTTTATGTATGTGTGTATATATATATATATATATATATATATATATATATATATATATATATATATAACATGTCGATAATATATCTGTCTGTATCTCCTAGTGTTGTTAGGGTCAAATGGATCAGATGCTCTAGAAATTTCTCTTCCTTGATAGCAGTTTTTCTGTCACTTTCTGTCATTTAGTTGATTTAGCCCCCAACCCCACTCTTGCCTGACAGTATCAAAAGTTGGTCATGTGACCCAGGTCTATTAGCACAGTCCATCCTCTGGCCAAATAGATTGGTTCAAAAATGAACATGTGATTCAGGCTGCTCCAATGAGACCCAATGCCCAGAAACGTTGCTATAATTATTGAGGATTACCCTGCAAATGCTGAGAGTAAACATGGTGCTGATGTGGAGCACGGCTGCCTACGAGATACCAGCACCAGGAAGGAGGACAAAGAAATAGAGTAACAACAGTGAGGAGAGAATGCCAACGCCAGTCCTCAGGAAAGCATCTCCACTTCTACATTTTAAAATAAGTGACTACATTATTCTTTTCTTAAGCCAGTTCGAGGTGGGTGGTGTCACTTTGAACTTCGATGGCGTGGTGGTAGTGCTGATGGTGATGGCTGTTACTTCTGTTGTTATAATTGTGACTATGAATTACTAGCAATTCATTAATTACTAAACTAATTAATTACTAGAAATGCCAGCAGCACCTTTTGGGAACTAGGTCACTTTCCTTCATTCTGCTTGGGCCACCCCTGCAGGTGGTGAGTAGGCGACTTCTTGGGTCAGTATGCCACCAGCCAGGTGATTGCAGATCTCTGTGCACACAGTTGGCAAAAGAAATGTGGCACGGCTCCATTCAGAACGTGCCTCTTTCCTTGATATAACCCTACCTCTTGCAAATACATCCTCACAACTTTCAGGCTAAACTAATTGCCATGCCAGTTAGTGGCGAAGCTTATGTTCGGATAAGGTGCTTCAGTACCAGCTGCCTTAAAAGTAAGGTGACCAGACGTCCCGCTTTTGGCGGGACAGTCCCGATTTTTAACAATTTGTCCCACGTCCTGCGGCGTTTTAAAAAAGTTCCGATTTTTGGAAAGAATGCATGACAAGCTAGGGAACAGCGGGAGATAGACCCAATTTTTAATCAAGAACGTCCCGGTACCCCCGCCCCCTCCCCGGTCAATGGTGTCCCGCTTTACCAATGTTAAAATCTGGTCACCCTCCCTTAAAGAAGACTTGTTAATGAAGCCTTAGAATGAATAAAATATCACGCCTTCCATCACTCTTTATAGCATGTCGGGGATTACTTGTACTTTGAAAGTGGTCATCATTCTTTAATGGCAACTTGTTAACATTTAGATGATTGTTTTGTGTTCTAACAAGTAACCCTGCTGGCAAGCTGCAGAGGGAGCACTGATTGGTGTTAGACACGGCACAGTCCTCCTGCCCAGAACGAATAACCTGTTTTCTTTGGCTCATAGAAAGTACCCACCCAAACAAAAACTCTCCACCCACTCCTTAGAAGTCCAGGACGCTCCTATCCAACACAGTGGGGTGGTCCTCAAACTGTCGGGTGTGCTAGTTCTAGGTTTACAGAGCAGTAAAACGGGGGCCCAGGTGGAAATGGATGTTAAAACAAGTGGCCCACGGCCTCGCTACACAGCGTGTCTCACAGACCAGTATCCTCAGTGGGTCAGAAATGCAGAATCTCCAGCTTCAGCTCAGGTTTGCTGATCCGGAAGCTGCTCTTGAATAAGGTTGCCGGGTGATTTGCAGGCACTTTGAAGTTTGAGGAGGGTCTGATAAAGAGCAGTTGTTCCCACACTTGCTGAGTATTACAATCACCCGAGGAGTTCATTTAAAAAAATACGTGTTCCTGGAGCCTGTTGAAAATTCTCGTTTCATGAGCCCCAACCCCGAAGACACATTTGCAGTAGGTTGGAAGGATTTCAGGTGTTTGAATTATTAACAAGCCCCTCTAGGAGTTTAGATGTATGTATTAATAGCTGAGAACCGCTGTAGAACAAGGGGTCTGGTTACTGTGGAATTTGCAGCAAAGTTTAGCCAAAGACAGAATATATTATTTCCCAGCTTTGCAACCACTTAATGGTGTGCGATAGTATATGAAAGATAAAGGAAGTTTCAAAGATGAAACAAATATAAACTCCTTTAGATCATATTACTAAATATTAGCTGTTTCCAGGCCAAGTAATTCACTGTGTTCTTGACTTTGTATTTGGTTATTATTTGGAAAAAGGTTTTTTGTTGTTGTTCTAGAAGATACCCAATGATTCCATATAATGTAGGGCTTTAAACCATAAGCTTCGAGACAGATGACTGTCTCTGCGGCCAGAGTCTTTCATCTTTCCATGCCTTAGTTGTTTGCCCATCTAACAAATGGAGACAGAAGTGCCTACCTCACGGGTTTGTTGGAAGAATGAAATGTGACAAAAGAGGTGGCTAGGGCGTTTGGCACACATGCATTCTCAGTGAACGGCTTGGTCGCTTTTCTTCATTTTTCCCACGGAAATATATGTAAGCAGATGTCATTTAAAGAAATCGTGTATTTTTTTTAATGAGGAAACAGAGCAAGGGGCATGGAATTCTTCTGTGCGAAGCCTGAGCTTCCCCTGTGATGCGCTCACACACATCTTTTAAGAAAAGGACATACGCATGTTGCGTATAGGCAGGAACCACCGCCCCCACGGATTTCTTCTGTCGACCCCAATCTGCAGCGGACGATCTGCTTCTGGGCCGCCAGACTGCGTTTGACACTGACGGGTCATGATCACATCTCCGAGTTGGGTGCTCAGTGTCAGCTGCGAAACCTGACAGACATGTTTCATGCCAGGCTCCTGTGTCCTCTCTGATAAGCCAAAGGCACTGTTTTCGTGGCCTCATCAGCTCAGCTTGCCATTGTGCAAGCCCCTCCCCGAGTGCCATTCCACAGACGCAAGCCTGAGTCCCTCCACATTGATATTTAGTGGCACGTGTGATGACAGCCTCGCAGGGAGTAAGTGGCAATGACTATGCCAGGTCTGGTGTGGACTTTTTTCAGCTGCTGTGTCTACACAGGAAGGACTGTGATTTGGGAAGAAATATGTTTACTGGGTAAAAATGAGTTAATTCGGTCAGAAGTTCTGAGTTAATTTCGAGAATCATAAATATACCCAGTATCATCTGAGATCAAGTGAAAAGATGCTGCTACTCTATCCCAGGCGTGTCACGCTTACAGCTGAAGAAAGTTCTGTAACAGTTATTGAGATATTGGTATAAATCCCTGGGGAAAATAGTCCTTTGAAGCAAAAATCAAAAGTCTTTCTAGGAGAGTGTACTTGACTCTTTGCCTCGTTAATGCCTGGGACAGGGACACAATGCCTGGAGGTGCAGCAGCCTTCCTGAAACCATGAGGATGAAACCCACATACCATATAAATCTGAAATATAGAAGGAGCCTGGACTTTTAGTGACATCCTTGAGCAACTGCATGAGACATGGCAACATTCCTCTAGAATTTGTAAGGAAGAAAAATAAACTGCCACTCAGCTAGTCACTGTTAGATTTTCTGTCATTTCTAGTTTAATAGGATACTAATGAGCCACACTAGTTCAGGTGTCTCTTACAAAACTGCTAGATGGGTGCTTCCTCAGGTGTGGTCCGAAGCCTGGAGGTGGGTGGTCGAGCAGCCCCTGGGGGGTTACAGAAATGCAAGCCCCACCGAACCTGACCCAGGGGACCATCCGAGCAGTCAGCATTTTGATAACTTTTCCAGGTATGTTCCTGATGCACACCCTAAAGTTTGAGACCCATTGGAATAGAGTATTGATTTGGTCAACTATCTTGAATTTAGGAAATTTCTTTTGTTGTTGTTGTTTTCTGTTTGTTTGTTTTTTATTGTTTTTTTTGTCCTTTAATAGTACATTATCTAATAAATATCCCTCAAGTGAAGTTCACTTTTTGTTGTTGTTGTTAAAACAACCCTAATGACTCTCCCTCATCTATTGAATTGAGTAAAAGCATTTGAGTCAGTTATTCAAAGTTAAAAATGTTGTCTTAGCCATAGTCTTCATTTAAAATTTTTCTTTCTTCCTACCTTTCTTCCCTCTTTCCTTCTCTTTTTTTCAAACCACGTGGTTCCAGTAAAAGTGCTAACTTACCATGGACAGAGTGCACTCCCCACCCCCCACCCAAGGATCAATAGGTCACATCTTTGTCCTCATTCCTAGCTTTATTCCTGGAAATGCTGGTCATCATTCATCTTGCATAATAATTGCCTTTATTCTTCTTTGGATTGTATATACTCTAATTTGTACCCTTAAATGGTACTTTGAATTGTTTTTGTTTTATTCATGTGGTAATTTGTGAAACTGAAGAACATACCTTGATAATTACAGTTTAAAAGAATGTAACATGTAATTAAAATGAAACAAAATATAATTTTATGCATAAATGCACTTTGGAAAATATGTGCAAAAGTTGACTCTAATCATTATAATTTTTATAAACATATGAGTGCTGAATTGTTACTGGTTCTTCATTTTTTTCTGTCATGCCATCTGCACGGTGACATTGGAAGGGTGTAACGATTACTTCTGCTGCCATCCAGTTAGGTGAACCTTACAGATGATGAGAGACAGATTCCTTTCTTAAAAGGAAGCAAACTTCATAATTATAGCACAGTAATTAACTTTTAAATTAGGCAAAAAGGTCACTACATATTTCTCCATAAAGGAATATAAAAATGAGTATATCTGTAATGCTTTGTTCTTTAACAAAATGAACATCTTAAAGGCAGTCACAGAGACATGGCTATTCATTTTATTTTAATAACTACTGGGTAATAGACTGAGCTTTACTTGTAAAGTCAAGTTTTACATTTCTTAAAAAATTAATATGTAGTATGGTGTGTGTATGTGTGTGTTTGAGGGGGAAGAGGATATCTTTAATTATATGACAGGGTTGTTTTTTTTCATAATTTGAAGACTTTATAGATAAACAGTGAGTAGAATGTTAGAAAAACATGATATACTCTCAAGGAATGACAAAAAATAGTATATTTAACTGATTTTTCCAACTATGTAATGCATGTACATAAAAATACATGCACATAAAAGCAATGGTGAAAATAATCCCCCCCAATATGCTTAATATCCACCAATTCTTATGTCTTTCTGTCATTGCATTTACATATAGACATACACATCTTTTTTTAAAAAATCTACCTCATATGGTATCATGTGAATCCTTAAACCAAGTGGTTTATTTGTTATTTATTTCTAGTTAAAATTAATTGTTACATTATGGACAGGAAATTCCTGCTTTTTGGATTTTATTGGGGGTATGCGTGTGTGGTTTCTTAACAAAATGTTTATTATGTTACAAAATCTTTTTATCAACTTGGAATAACGAGAGAGAGAGAGAGAGAGAGAGAGAGAGAGAGAGAGAGATGCTTTTGTTGTTAACATAGTAGCATACCATTTCTCTGTCTTAAGGAGGTAGATAGTCATATGGTGGTAGTTATTGCTTAATCCCTTTGCCTCCGACAAATATGGAAGTACAATGCTTCCCCAACAGTAAGACGATGTGGTATTTTTCTTTCTTCCTTTCTGCTATAACATGTTAAGGCAGTAATGAATTTCTTTGTTGATTTAATTAGAAAATCTGTTTCACTTCCAAACGAACACCCAGGTAAGTGTCAAACTTCCAATTAAACACATAAAAGAAATGTTTGGAACCTATGCTAAAAACTTGATTTGCATGAGGCTTTAATCATCATAAAGGAAAAATGCAAATATTTCCATGTGGTCTGGCTACATAAAGGACTCTCCATTTCATGGTAGTTTTCCCCTGAGAAAATTCTGTAGCTTTGAGAATAAAGTAATGGTAATTAATTACCAGAAAGAGATTAATACTGCATGCCGAGAATGATAAAGAAAGACATCGAGGCCCCACAAACACCGTCTGCATGCGGAACAGAGGAGGGAATGTTGTGAAGGCAGCCTCTGTAATTCGAATTTCAGGCTTATTTCACAAAAAGCTATTCCTGTTCTTTGAGTCAATTATCTCAGCTGTATCTCTTACCCCCATCAGCTGCACACTGGCAATAGCTGCTTCATTGGCCCTCAGGTTCCCGATTGAGCATCTTCCTGAACTCTCGTCTCAGGAAATCTGTGTATGTCTTGCTGCTCCCCATGATTTTCATAATGACGCAGTCATCGCATTTCTCCACTCAAAATCCTTCAATGGCTCCCGACTGCTTTCACAATACCTGCTGGTCGTAAAGAAACATTGTGAGGTTCTTCATGGCTTTGACCAAATTGGCTCTATTCCTTCCTCCCTCACCCCCAAGGCCTAGCCTCCACCAGCTCACGGGTCTCCGAATTTGACTATTAGAAAATCCATTGGGACACTTATGAGTGAAAAATTCAGATTTCTAGGCCTCTTCCCAGGAATCGGATTCTGTAGGAAAGGGGACTTGGAAGCTCCATGGTAACAAGTGGTCTAAGTCTTTCAGACACGTTTGGAAACTCCGTCCTCAGCACGCCATATCCTTTCGCATCTCCTGACCATGACCCATCCTTCCCCTCCCCCACGCCCTTGGCTTTCTTACCATCAGCGATTTTTCTTACTGAAATCCAACCACAGTGACAGTTCAGTCAGCGTGGCCTTAGTACGGGTTCCCTCCTCCCCGCCCAGGTGAGCCTAAGACAAGACGCTGAGTGCAGGTGCTTCATGTGAGAGCTGATCCCGGGAGAGAGGCGTGAAGGAGTCTGAGAAGGGAGCCAGGGAAGGCAGAAAGGACCCCACCAGGCTGCCCTCTTCAGGTCATGGCTGTGGGCAGTGGCAGCCCCCTGAGGAGTGTGCAGAAAGCCTGGCAACCCTGCCCATCGGCTGGGTGGACATGTGGGCATTCATCTACTTGCCAGCTGCAGCCGGCTTCCTGTACTCCTCCCTTAGCTGGGCTGCAGGCAGGAAGCGGGAACACGGGACAGGCAACCCCCATCAAGTATCACACCGAGGGTGCTGGGTTCTAAGAGGAGTCCCCTGTGTGTGGGCGCTTCGCCGTAGGAAGGGCAGGTGGAGAAGAGAGACACCCACAGAAACGGCGCCCTACTCTTCTGTGACCAGCCTGCTTGTCACAGGGCCCATCTCATATCTTCCGTTAGTGCCATTGCGTCATCACAGGCACTGAGTGACCGGGGAAAACAGCTACTCAGCATTTTAAAAGCACTGCATGTTAACCAGTCCAACCACTGATTTAATAAAACACCTCTATGGATCACTTTTCCCACAAAAATTGGCATCTGCTTCTCTCCAATCAACATTTTTTGTCTCGCCCAAATCTAAGAAATGTACTCCATGATTTTGTTTTTTAGCTTAAAAACAAAAATAAAATAGTGATGCCTATGTGGACAGCTACAAAAGCAAAAACAACATTAAAAAAAAAAAAGGAAAACAAGAAGAAATTCTATTTTGAGCAGAACTTTTTCTGAAGTGTTTCTTTGCGGTGGGCTTTTATTTCTTTAAGGACAAGAGGCCAAACAGCCGAAAGAGCAATGAACACACTGCCCTCTCCGTGTGTGCTTCCTGGGACCGGAGAGAGTGCGGAAAACGTCGGCAAATGCACCTGGATGCTTTGGGGTGAAGCCGGGGTCGGAGTCCTCCTTCCTTCCAGGCACTCAAGAAGCAGGACAAGCAGGCGACACTGTGTGAGAGGGTCCGAACACAAACGAAGGCACCAGACAGAAGGCTGTGCTTCAAGGTCATCTGCGTGTCAAGTACCTGTGCCTGGTTCCCTTTTATTCCTGTGACTGTTGGAAGAGGTGGTACAAGTGCCACCCACAGTGTGTCAGCAGGACAAGGGGGAGCATGAATCCGGCTTCCGAAGTGGAAGAAAGGGTCATGCCCACTCGGGTTTTGTGCTTGTTACAGTTGACAGTCGCAACGGACTAGTCATTTTGGCTTCACATGGACACAGAACAAAATACGCTCAGCTTGATTCAATATCAGTCTAGCCTCCTGCAACTAAAATGATCTCATTCCAAATTCTTGATTGTTTTTTTCCCTTCCATTTCTATTATTTTTCTCCAACACAGTTCTCAACCATTCGATGGCCCTCCGGGTGACTTTTCACAGAACCCCTGTGACTCTGAGTTGATGGCGCCCCGAACGACCTCTGCTGTCACATGTTTAGCCCTGTGCCTCTGCATCATGATGAAGTGTGGGAGGAGGTCATGGAGGCTCCTCCCCCTCCCCCTGCCCTTCAGGTGTCCCTGCCAGTTGTTCCCAGAGCTGGAACCAGTTCCTAGGACACGACCTTGAGAGAGCACCATGTGGTTGAGACCCTGGGGACTGAACATGTGACTGAGCCCTGCTGAGGCTTCTGGGTAACTTGTACGGTTCTGACATGGATGGGTGTGGAGGTCTCCTCTTGTGGGTGCCCAACATACGCCTCATGAGCGCCTTGTTCATTAAGACTGCCACCGACCAATCAACAATGTACCTCTTTCTTGGCTCTCTTTGGGGCCAGGTTGCCAACTAACAAGAAGATACATTCAGGGTGTCCTCATTTTCTCCCAATTACAATCTCTCTTTTAAATTTAAACACGGTGCACTGTCACAGTGGATTTAAGGTGAGGAGGGAAATGCAACCCTGACACGAGCCGTGGTGTGTGGTGGGGTGATGCGGATAAGTATCTTGAGTGAATTGTTGTGTCAGCCTCTTAGGGACAGACTCTTGGAACAAAGAATCCGGAGGAGGCTGTTTTAAGTTCCTGCTCTCAGCCTTTGGCATTAAGAATGATGCATCTAAGTGACAAAATCCTGATGGATTCGGTGGGTTAGAGCTACAGTCTGCCTGTCACAGGGGCGAACATGTATGCTAGTGTGCTGATGTTTCCTAAGGCACCACTGTTTATCAAGTGTCCAGATTTATTCAGCTGATGTGTGTGTGCGTGTGTGTGCCAGACACAGGCACGTTAATACTGGCCCAACATTCCATTGCAAAACGGAATCCTGTACATAGCGTCGTGGTGAGACATTTTATTTTTTATAGAGAAAAGCGCTTCTCATCACAGAGTCACAAACATCACTGACTAATACTTGGGAATTGAGATGAGAAAGAAGTGAAATCAAATGTCTGCCTGTCTCCACATAAATGCCTGAAGTGATTTTTTACCAATTTGGGAGAGCGTTCTTAGGATGGATCATTCCCAAAATAGTCCAAGTGGTAGAGACAGAGTTCGTGGTGCGGGAGGCTGGTTTCGAGCGTGATGGCGACGCCTGTAGTTCTTCCTGTTAGGAAGTGACTCCAGCAAAGGAAAAGAGTCACTGCTACCCACAGGAGACCCACACCCATAGCCACATGGGGATCGCCCCCAATGTCAAATGGTGACTTATTAACGAGCAGCTTCTCTTATGGGCGGCTCTGTAGAACTGCTTGGGGACCGATGGCAGCAGGAATGTCCTGACTTATGTAGTAATGAGTCCTGGTCGTCCCCCACCCCCACTTTCAGGAGCAGCAATAAAGCCAGGAGACTAACCAGTCCACTGATAACAGAATAGTAAGTTCTGCAGATGATTTATGTCTCTAGTTATAAATTAGCTCCATCTCAGGCTTTTACTTCGAATGACATCATGGTCACCTGTCTTGTCTCGCATATTTTCCTGAATGTGGCAGGGGTGAAATTTCACCAGGTATCCCAGGAACTTGGAGTTTCTGAGCATGGGCAGACATGCTCGCACGCACTTAGGCATGTTCTTCATGTGCTGGGTGACAGAGGGCAGGCTGACAGCTGTTTTTCTGGGTCCTTGAGTCTGGAGTGTGGCTCTGTGATGGTGGGCAGTATTGATAACCCCATTGGAGCTTCTTAGAAATGCAGAATCTTGGGCCCCACCCCAAACCTACTGACTCAGAATCTGTATTTTAACAAGATCTCCAGATGATTTTTACCTGCATTGTACAGTAAAGCTTAAGATGCATTGCTCTGGAAGGCATCTGATGATTTTTTTTACGCTTTGCCTTTTATTTGCCAATTTTCCAATGTAGTTTTTTAACAAATTAGCATCTCTCCCCTCCCCTGAAAAAAACAAATCATACTAGGTTTTTGAAGCAGGAATCATTTAGACCTGAAATGAGAAAGTTGGGGGAAAGTAGGTGCGTTTAGAACTCAATGTTGGATAATCACGATTTAAAAAAATCCTAAATGTATCCAGTTTAGAATTCTAAACACCGTCATAGTCCCAAATATCGTGGCTCAAAACAGATTGCTTGATCTCTTTACCTGTACCCTGAAGAAATAGATGTGTATTTTTAAAGCATGTATACAGGGCTTCCTTAATGAAAGTCTCACTGCGGAAGCACTTTGTTCCTAATGCATCCTTAAGTGAAGTTTTGCATTCTTAATTTTCCACTCAAGTCATTTAGAAACCATTAGTTAAATGGGACTCTAAGATAAAGTAGGATCCTTGTAAGTGTAGATGGTTTTCTCCAAAGATTGCTCTTATAATTGTCAGCGAAAGATAAATTCTTTTTCATTACATCTGGGTAGCAGATACGCATTTGCTTTCCAGGTACCTGCCTGGCAGGAGTGGAGGAGACTATGGAAGAAGTGGTATCAGGTAGCTGACGCATTCCAGAGTTCTCCACCTGCTCAGCTGAGAGCCTCTGTCCTCATTCACTGCAGCAGTAGTTCCCCCCGTGTCTGTTGGCATCTCCTTTCTCCAGCAAGGATAGGCTGTTTCTCTGTTGTGCTTCTTCCCCATCCAGTGCCCTACGGAGCTAGACAAGAACAGTGGTTGCACTGGGCGTTAGAGACTTGTGGTCGCCGTCTGAAATGGGCAATCATGGACCACGTTGACTGGGAAGTCAGAAGTGGGTGCCCTTTCGTTATTTCTCTCTTCTGAAGTGTGGGTTCTGCTTTGTAGCTTTTTAAAAATCTCATCACAGAACCTCTTCCTCTTGTGCCTGAATGGTTTGATTTTACTTTCAAGTTAGAGCCCTCCCAGAGACAGGCTTTGAAGTACAATCAGATCCAAATTTCAAAAGTAAAGAGATGTTTTACAGATTTCAAGAAAGGAATTGCATTAGCAAATACTAATGTTTGCCTAGTGCCCTTTCCAAAACGTGAAGATTTGCCCACATAGATCAATCTGAATGTGTGCTTTGCAGCAGTCATTTAATATTGAGGTTATAAAATACCTCCAAATGTACGGATCCTATTTAAGCGTCTCCCACGGAACATTTCATTTCTGTCGTCTCTTTTTCATCAACTTCATAAGAAATGTTAGAAGATTGAGTTAGAAATTTTACTATAGTCTCTAGTTCCAGATTTTTAAAAAAGTACTAGCTTACATATTTCTGAGTATATTTAACGTGTGTCAATACTAGAGTTGTAACAAATAAAGTTTAAGGTTGTCAAATTACAGATGAGGTAAGGGTTTTCACTGTGATGAATTTTTCTGATGAATATGTGCCCTTTTGGGAAGTAAAATTGAGGTTAGAAGAATCTACAAGTGTTCTTAACCTTGGGAGAATTTGGGACAGACTGAGCTCATACATGTAGCAAAGAGTCCATGTTAAATTTTATATATATATATGATTGACCCGTAGCAAAGAGTCCATGTTAAATTTTATATATATATATATATATATATATATATATATATATATATGATTGACTGCTCTAATCATTTGTAACTCAAATCTCTAATCCCCACTTTCTTTAAAATATTTGGCTAATGATGGAATAGACATTTCATCATTTCTGTGTTGGTTTTCCCATTTCTGATTTTATTCTCTGCTGCAGCCAGGATAATATGTTTCAATACAGAGGTTTGTGCTTCTAAGAGAAGAGAAATGGTTCTACTTCCTGGGTTTTGTAAACATAGCTTTGTGTTGTCTGTGTCTATGCGTTTACATAATATTCTCATAAACACATGTAGGTATGTAGATGCATGTGTACACACAGATGTCTTTTGAGTATTGAAGTATGTATGTGTAAATGTATGCATGTGTATATATGTATGTAGATGCATGCTAATGTACAGATGCAAATATGTATACATATACATATTTGTGTAACTATAGATGCATATATATTTCTATACAATGTGTGTAGAGATATGTAAGTATATGTCTGCACATATATGTATATAGTATATGTGTGTATCCAAGTATGGGTGTTTCTCTGTGTGAACGCTGCATTTTTGTGTTCATGCATCTCTATGTGCTTCTTACTCTTTTTCAAATCAGCACCTTGTGGCTGTGAACATAGCAGAGTGGGCTTCTGGCACTTAGGGAGACGTGGGCAGAGACCAGAGGTGAGAACTGTTCCTCTCGGGCAAGGCTGAGGAAGAGCTCTGTGAAGGGGCTCCCGGCTTCCCTAAGCGTGACGTGTCTGCCCTGACTCTCCCATCAGGTATTTTTCTAGTGTTTAAGTCATAACCGTCCAGCCTGTCTTCACTGTGTCGGGCAGCAGGTGCAGGCCAGCATTCTGTCACGGATGTCCCGTCGGCCCCGGGCTGAGATCTGCTGCGTGGGCAGAGAGGAGCATGATTGGAACTGGTTTGAATCCCTTGGTCAGTTTTTCTTGCTGGAGCGTGATGTTCTATTCTCCTGGTTCAGACAATCTCATTACTCAGACACTTTTAAGGAAACATTAGTATCACACCTGTGAAATGTGCTGCTGGTCTCATGGAGAGCAGAAAGGGGAGGTGGCTAAAGCCAGCTTCCCCCACCAATTGGCTCGTGGATGCTGATAAAGGCGATTGGTCAGTTTTCTGCGTTGCCTTTTCTGATTCTTGGTAATTTTTTTTTTTTTTTGAATTCTTACTGTTTCTTTGAGTTTGAAAATGAATGTTTTCTTTTTAATTTCACACATTGAGTATACAATGGACAATTTCCTTGTTGCTTAGTGCTAGGCCTATCAACCGCTAAATTGTGAATGACTTAGTTTAATAGCTTGATAAGTTAGTCATGACATTTTTTTTTAAGATTTATTTTATTGATTTTTGACAGAGAGAAACAGAGACAGAGAGAGACAGAGAGAAGAGGGAGGGCCCAGAGCAGTCTCCATAGTTGACATTAGTTTTCCATATAGTTTCACTCCACAGGTGGGCACAGGGCTGCGCAGGGCAGGAACTGGGCCGGGAGCCTCCCACATAGGCCCCGGCAAGAACTGAACTGGGGGCACACCCCAGCTCAGCACATGGGTCCTCATGGGCCGGGGCCGGGATTCGATCCTTGGTCCTCGGGGCTTCAAAGCGAGCGCTTTACCCGCTGAGCCATCCCAGCTTTCCCAGTCATGACATTTTTAACAAAACCTCTGTAGGCTGGGTAGGGATACTTTACTTTTTCTAGTGTGTTGGGTTTTGGCAGTGTTAAAATTAGTTTTTCTGTACAATTGATCATAGACAATGTTTTAATGGCTTTCTAATCTCACTTAAGCCATAGTAAAACATATATACTTGTATTTCCAAATACAGTTCTTCAATCAGTTATTAATTGTTATAAGTAATAAAACTTGAGGGGTGAATTTAGTCAGAAAGTGATATATAAAATGTCCAGATCATAGTTATACTGTTTCATGAGATAATATTGCAAAAAAAGTCCTGCCTTTCAATTCTGTTACCTCTATGGCTTAATTCAAGAGGAGTACAATTTTTTAATGGAAAAAAATCGTTGAAGGTTTTAAATACTTTTTGAACTTCAAAGACACAACAAGTGAGAATACATTCAGATTTTGAGGACAATCTAAAAATGTTTACAAACATCTTGTATACAGTGTGCTTGTAGACAGGATAAACATTTGCTCTTGTATTAGTATTGGCTTTATTTAAGCCAATATGTGAATTGTCATAGTGACTCTGAAAAAAGGGTATATAAATATTAATATCATTAAGGAAATAATGATAATGTTCAAAGTGGTAATTATCACCTACCCATTGCAAACTTCTCCTCTTGGCCCCCTGTTGTGTTGATAACATCACCAGTCTCCTTATCACATGAGTCACCATGGCATTATCTGCCTCCTCTCCTTCATGTCCCAAGCCCTCTCTATCACTGGGTCCACCTTCACCTTTGGCGTGTTGGACCCTTCGCCCACGATGCTGATTTTATTCCACATCACTTTGCTGCTGGTAGCATCCTCTCCTCTGATCTACACTCTCTGCTTCTCGTCCATCAACCAGCCTGTAAACTACCCAGGGAACAGCTTCTTAATGCTCCAAGCAACATCAGGTCACCCCATGAACAGCCATGGGAATTGGTGCCATGTAGGCATTGCTAATGAATTCACTTTGACAAACATTCATTAGTTGAGTGTCCTGTGCCAGGTGTTACACTGGAACTTGGCATGTTAGGGGTGGTGCCAAGCATCTATTAATAATCGGCTGCAGTTGGGGAGGGAGTCACGGAGTTAGTAACAGCAGGATGGATCCCAAGATAAATAACTGAACACACTTCTTTCTCTGCCATTCAAGTTTCTCCCAGAACTGACTTCAACCTTCTCTGATTCCCATTCTCCATTAATGATAGTGATCATTATGAAGCCTATGACTATTTTCATCATTAATAATAACAAAAGCTACATGACTATCCAGTATAATTATTGAGCAATATTAAGCCATTACTCGGCCAAGATTTCTACATGCATTATCTCCTTGAATCCTAATGTGTTCATTTTCAAGAAAACAAACAAGCACAGAGCAGTTAGGTACTGCTCAAGGCCACTCAGCTAGTCAGTGGGAGAGTGAAACCTCAACCCAGGTCTTCTCGGTGTTCGAGCCCTGTTCTGGTCAGCTTTCCTCATACCACACTCCTGTCCCAGGCTGTGTCAGCCCACACGAGTCCCCAGTCCACACCACTCCCCAGTCCACACCAGTCCCAGGTCCACACCAGTCCCCAGTCCACACCACGCCCCAGTCCACACCACGCCCCAGTCCACACCACTCCCCACTCCACACCACGCCCCAACGCTGTGCTTCAGGAGAGTGACTGTGACCCAAGCTTTGCCAAGCTTCAGTGGCCACACAGTCGTGTAGACAGGAAATGAGCTTGGGACTAATCCAGACACAAGTTACCATGAATATCTTTATGTCATTGACATATGCTTATTTCATCTCAATTTCTGCATTTATGAAATTATAGGAACAATAACGTTTATCTAAAAGTTATTGTAAAGATCAAATGAGAGGGTGTAGGAAAGTATCTTATCAATAGAAAATGTTCAATGCCTGTTACTGTTGTTATTATTACTAATACTACTTCCTACTGTGATGGTCAGGCATGACTTAGTGACAGTCTTCCAAAACAGTTGAAACCATTACCCACAAATAATTGAGGATTTTTAGTTCTTAGACACTATGACTTTACTGATTTATTCCAAACCAACTGCTACGCAAGGACACCGGGGCTTCACCCACAAACACGCCCCCCTGACATTGTCCATCTCTGTGTGGATGCAGGTCCCCCCTTTTTTAGACACGGATGGATTTGTGGGCATTTCTTGTACCCATAGCCGAAAACTAAAAGCCTGTGTAGAAATAAATGGTCCAGGCCATTTACATCTGCCTAATTGCACCCTGGGTGTATATTCAATGTAAAAAGGTTCTATCAAGAGTCCATGTTCTAATCAACCAAGCTATTGGCACCTCTAAAAACATAACTGTGCGATTAGATTTAAACTGCAAAGTACTTTTTCCAGCCACAAAATGACAGGATCACATGAAGGCAGAAGGGACACATCCCTAATCTCCTTACTGCAACCTCATCATTTCACACGGTTGCACAGCCAGGGGGATTGCCTGACTTTAAGGAGGTTTCCTAGATGGCAAATCTGATTTCTGGTTGTGATGTGTCTTCATGAAATCTTGTAGAGTGGCTAGGAAGCTGATTTTCCCAGACATACCAGGTCTGAGTTGACGGAGAAATATCCAAATAGTGTATTTTTCAGATAAACGGAGTTGGACATGTAAATTATATGCTGACGTGCATGAAAACAGATAGGGATTCAGCACATAGAGAGAAAACCAAAGGCAGGTTTAATGTCTTCCGGTGCTCCTTATAAGAGATGTCTGATAACTACTCAAAATCATTTCCACCAGCTCTCCAGGGCTATTGATTTATGATAAGACAGAAAGAGGACCTTCCTTCTAATGTCTCCCTACTTACTCGATGAAATATGTTAATTTCCCTACTTAACTGTTTCTTATGCTGTTGTGCATTTGTTAAGGTGGATCATTGGGGCAATTGATGAAAAATAGCCTCCCGCTAAGTGAGGATAATGAACGTTGACATTCCTGGTGTCTGCAGCCGATGGAAATCACATTTCCAGCTCTGTGCTTCCATGGGGCTTGCAGAACACACAACTTCCCCCACCCTTCTGCACTGTGGGGATGTTCTCGCACAACGTTTGGTGTGGATGCGATTGAAAAATTGGTTTTGGAGTCACAGTGGTATCTGTAGAGAGCAAATATTGAGGCTGTTTGCGTCTCCCAGACTGAGGACGACAGGGTGAGCCTGGGCTGGGGGGCCTGGGAGGTGGAAGCAGGAGGGAGGGACCCCACAGTCATTAACTCTAACTCAAATCTCTTCCCCTCCTTGTGCCCCCTGGGAGAGAGCAACATTACCGCCCTAAGTGTGGCCAGAGTTCCTGATAAAGATTTTAATGGAAAGAGAAGCTGTTCCAGCACCTTTTCAGCACCCTCCACCTTTATCGCAGCATAACAGAGGGAGGAAAAACAATCTCAGGCTGAAATAGATGGTAGCAGAAAGAGAAAGCTGTTTATCTCTCTTTCTTTTAAAGATTAATTTTATGTTTTTGACACAGACAGAGAGAAACAAAGACAGAGAGAGACAGAGAGAAGGGAGAGGGCCCAGAGCAGTTGCCATAGTTGTATGTCATCAGTTTTCAACATGGTTTCGTTCCACACAGGTGGGTGGGGGCCACGCAGGGTGGGAACCAGGCTGGGGGATGAGGGGTGGGGTGCTCCTGCATGGGAGGTATGTCCTCTTCCGCCTGGAGCTGAACCTGGGGGCAAGAACCAAACTGGGGGCCTCCCTCATGGGAAGCACACCCCAATTCAGCATATGGGTCCACATGGGCCGGGGCTGGGATTCGATCCTTGGTCCTAGGGCTGCAAAACAGGCCCTTAACCTGCTGAGCCATCCCAGCTTCCTATCTTTTTTTTATTCCTGTACCTTTTATGTAAACATTGTCCTGTGCATAGCTCTAAAAAAATGAGAATAAAGATCCTTTAAAACATTTGAAAAATAAAATGACACTCTCCCAAGGAATATTAGACGTTTCAATCTCCAGGCTGTGAAGCTCTCCAATGGGCCACTTTTCTCCAAAGGTCTTTAAATCACTCCTCCCTAAAAAGCTGTCTGTCTTTGACAGTTCTAGTTTACCAATCCCGGATTACTTGTCATATCTTGTTTTTAGTGTTAACATGTAAAACGGCAACCCGTTTTTCCTTCCTACATCTCTCATCTTGAAAGATTTCCGGCTTATGATGAGGTTCTGCAAACCCTTACAATCTTCTAGGATCTCCTGGAATGAAAAAGCTGTGATGGATCACAGATGTCACCCCTTGGAACCCTCATCTATCCAGGTCAGGAAACTGAAGTCCAAGCATAAAGTGATTTCCCGCAACTGACTCTCAGCTTCTGAGTGACTGTGTCAGGTTTAGAACTCCGGCTATTTAATTGCCTCTCGGCGGCCACAGAGCTGATAGGCTCTTTTTCGAAATTAAAAACATAAAGATATTCCCTTGACAGCTTACTGTAGTTCTAATTCACAAATATCTGCTTCTCTTCAATTGTTTCGAAATCCCACTGTGAATAGATGAAAGGGCTTTCCTTTTATGACACCGTGTGGTGTATTAGGCCTTTTGCATTTTCTTCCTGACCTCATGATTCCTGCTGCATTCCCTATGAAGGGGACCTTTTTTCAATGGGAGATGTAGCCATTTTGTTCCATTTTCCCCTTTCTACCGGGGAAGAGGATGTGGAAGTTGCTAGAATGTTCTAAGTCAATGTCAAGCTGTTGTGGGAGCCTCTGGAACCCCAGCCACCCCTGCAGAGTGAGGGATGGCGGCCCTATCCCGGGCTTCGGGCTCGCAGTGGCCTTCTGACTAGACTCTCCTGAGTGTCCCAGGGTGACAGGGCTGCCATCTAGACACAGGATCTCAGGTTTCCACGGAGATCCTTTTGTCTAACTCTTTCCTGTGGTAGACAAAGAAGCAGTGGTTGTATTTGGTTTAGTTTGTTTGTTTGTTTGCTTGTTTCCACGGGTTGCAATGGACAGAAATTAAGTCTAATCTAAATCTACGTCTAAATCAGACCAGCTAAAACCAAAAACCAGGGAGTTTAAGAAACAAATCAGTTTATGTAAGTCCAGAAGATAGAGTGATAGATTCAAGGGGCTCACATGATGTCATTAGAGAGGAGAGTGGAGTGAGGAGTGGAAATTCTTTAAAAAAAAAAAATCTGTCTGGATGTGAATTTGGGCTAGCTCATATGCTGACTTGATTTTTTTCTGATTTAAAACAGTCTTAAAACACCAACCAAGAAAACAGTATGATTTGCTCATCATAAAGTATAAATTGTTGTTTCAGATCAGCAAAGGTATATATGGCAGATACTTTCTTATATTTTAAACTAGAACATTCCTAGCATCAAATCTGAGATTTAACTCCTGCTTCTTTAAGGACTTCATTTGAAAGCCTTAATATAGCTTTTCTTTTTTTAAAACTAAAACACTTGAACCCATTGGTTCATTAACAAGATCTATAACCTTAGAAGCTTTTTTTTTTTTCTTTTCACCCATTGCCTACTTCCACCTTTTCAGTGATTCCAAAAATGTTAATGTGTCTTAATAGCCAATTTCACAAGAGGTTGATCACTTAAAAATGGGCTTTGATTCTAATCAGAAAACTCAGAGGGTGCTACTGAAAAGATACCTAGAGGTCAACAAAGTATCACAAACTGGGAATGCCTGAATGTTATCTGCAAATCAAAATGCAATGCATATTGAAAGACTGTCAGGAGGGTGAAAAGCCTGGTTCGTCCATTTTTGAAATTCTTTTCAATATGTCTGGATGATGCCTCTAATGCACAGTTTACCCCAGCTGCACAGTCCGGGTTTTCTTGATGCAGCAGGGCCATTAAATATGTCTGAGGCTAGAAGAGATTACTCCACATTTCTTGGAAAAGATTGACTTGGAAGGTCATTGAAAGCTAACGCACATGGGCAGTGATATTGGGAGTTTACAAAGCACTCAGCAGTTATGGTTTAACGAGAACCAAGAATGAATAAATGAAAGGACTTTGAGTCTCTTCGATCTACAGTCATGACTTCCCCTGTCTTTTTTCATAAATGATAACATTTTTTCATAAATCTGTGAGTTTATTTCTCATTTGATTCTTCTTGATACATGGCAGGAGATACAGAATAACCTGAAATAATTCTAGGAAGGTGGCAGTCACTATTCATTTGGCTCCACGAGCCACATTAATTCTGATCAGATACAAACCCTCTGAATAGACAGCAGGTGTGAGATAGAGGCGAATGTTTTGTGTGTTTGTTTTGCTTCTCTCTTCCCCATCATATTTCCAGGGTTACGAGTCTGAAGATAATGAATGCACAATAGAATTACGGAAATGTGTTCCTCTCTCCATAGGAGATATTTAGACCACGTTGTTAAGGGATTCAGACTCACTCACGTCTAAGGCCTAAAGATGCAACTTTCACATTCTAAAACACTGTAGGTAGGGAACCCCAGGTCTGAAAGTTCAGAATATCTTTGTTTCTTTTTTCTTGATGCACAGGAAGAAATAAAATGCAACCGCTTGTCCTCTTTCTTCTTCATTTGAACTTTGACTCCCTTGTACAATAAGAATTTAATCAAAACCAGAAATTCATTGGACATCCAAAGAAGTATAGTTCTCAAATTATCGTGAAACACAAATATGTGGCTACTGTTGCCTGAGAGGTAGTTGCTTTTGAAATTGAGTCTAGCTCTGTGCTTGTCTGGGGGCAGGAACAAGGTTAAGGTCACATTCTTCTCTATAGTCTAAGTGCCTAGAATAGGGCCCAGCTCATTAAATAAGGTAACCGGAGTTTAGATTATGAAGCACTTATTCGGTGCCATGCATTGTTTAAAGCACTTGCATGAATCCACTCATTCATTGTAGCAGCTGCCCACCTGAATGCCCATCAGCTGATAGACAGCGTCCCAGCCCAGTCTGGCACCTATAATTCCCCCCCCC
>PVKE010026016.1:0-22504 GCA_004027555.1 Craseonycteris thonglongyai | reverse complement strand
TGATGATGGTGATGATGGTGATGATGGTGATGATGGTGATGATGGTGATGATGGTGATGATGATGGTGGTGATGATGGTGGTGATGATGGTGATGATGCTGATGGTGATGGTGATGATGGTGATGATGGTGATGATGCTGATGGTGATGGTGATGATGGTGATGATGGTGATGATGACGGTGACGATGATGGTGATGTTGATGGTGATGGTGATGATGGCGATTTGATGGATGGCGATGGTGGTGATGATGGTGATGAAGAAGAGGAAATGGTGATGGTGATGAACAAATGATGATGAATGAGAATAATGAGGCTTGAGAAGAGGAAAACAGGGAAGATGATAGGAGGAGGAGGAGGAAGGGATAATGGCCAAGATAAAGCCGTCTATTTTCCAGAGAAATGAAGTTTAGAAAACGAAACTTGCTTGCCCAACGTCATGAAGACGGCATATGAGCCTAGGGTTTTAACCTTGCATTCTATGCCATGGTTGTGTACGGCGTACGATGCCGTACTGCGGTTCCCCGTACACCTAAGTAACTCCCCGTGCACATCGCATTTTGAAAATGGAACTGCTAAGGAATGCAAGAATTTGTACTAGGATCTATTTATCTGGTGTATAGTTCAGCATGGTCTTTCTAAGCGTAACGGTGAAGGAATACATAATAAAGCAGGGGCGTCCAACCATTTGTCTCCATGGGAAAAAGAATTGTCTTGGGCAACACGTAAAATACACTAACTATAGTTGATGAGCTAAAGAAAAAAAAGGAGGGGTCCCCAAAATATCTCACAATGTTTTAAGAAAGTTCATGATTTGTGTTGGGCTGCATTGAAAGCCGTCCTGCGCCGTAGGTTGGACATGCCTGTGATCAAGGAAACAATTGCCACGTTTAGCTGTGTAAAAATCTAAAATTCCCTGCTGTGAAAAAAAAGTTAAGGCGCTAAAAAGATCGATGACAAGCTAGTTAAAAAGCGTATGCAACATGTAAGGAAATGAAAAAATAAAAATAAAAAAGTCCCCATGCTACAGAAAGCGTACAAAGAAATCGATAGGAAGATAAGTACCGGAAAACAAGATTTATCGTACCAGTTGACTGCATCAGTTCATTGCACGTTTGCTAGCACTGAGCATTGTTTCTTAAAACTGAAAACAGCCGCAGAAAAATCTTTGCTAATCTGATCCAACGAGGCGTCTGTTTTTGAAATGACGCGGGCCACATCCTACTGATTTCGAAACAGGCCAGGCAGTTTTGATATTTTTTCCTTAAAACACACCCACAGACGCCCGCCATCATTTATCAGCGGGGTCAGCACCGTGTCGGACGCCCCGTCCTCCACGAACGGCGTGAACCGGGGCCGTGGGCGCGGGCTGTCCGCGAACTCGCCGCTCCTCACCGCGGCCCCCGTGGGTTTAAAACGTCGGTCGTGCTTTTGATTTCTGAAGCCCGAGGCGTCTGCGACACAATTATTAAAATTCAGCTCGAGCGAGGAATTGGGATTTTATTTCTCCGTTGCTTTTCGTCGTGGAAAATTGTCTTTTCGAAAGGCTGGGCTGTCTGGGGGGAGGGAGAGAGACAGAGAGAGACTGTGTGCGTGTGTGTGTGTGCGTGTGTGTGTGTGCGCGCGCGCGTGTGTGTGTGTGTGTGTGATAGGATGGTTTTACAAAAAGGCATTGAGTTGGTAAAATCGACTTAATGCGGTCACTTCAGCGTGATGCCCACTTCGCAAAGTAGAAACAGAAGTGTAGAAGGCAGAGCAAGGGAAAGGAAAGCCATCGGGTTGTCCGAGACGACCGCGCTGCGGATGTGTGTTTTCGGAAGGAAAGCATTTCCCAAACCTAAAGGGCTGGAGCCAAGGGCCTGGGACTTTGGCACGTTAGCAGATACGGCCTGAAACATCGGGCCCTTTTTGCCCGCTGAGCAACGGGTCACCCACTGAGGGTCTCTGAAGACGCTAATGGCCTCACGGCCTTCCCAACGCTACATATGACGGTTTTTAAAGTGTGAACTTGCATACGTGTGGACTAAAGTAGGCCGCTGCCACTGTTCACATTTCCCCTTCGGTTGCGTGTGGACTTGAGCCGACTCATTTCCATCCAAAGTTGCCGATGAGACGAAGCGCTCGGGGACACGGTTTTAGGGGGACTTGCTAGGGTGGGCTGCGCTCCCCGGAGTCAGACGGAGCAGGTGGACGTTCCTTCTCAATGATTTGCGGAGGGAGAGGGTTCCTGGCCTCACCGCATCGGACTCCAACGCGGTGCCCGCCTTGGAGAAGGAGAGAGCGAGCGAGCGCCAAACCAGCCGCAGCCACGAGGCGGCGTTGAAAATTTGGGCTGGTCCACGGCGGCCGGCGCCCGGCGCGATTTCAACGGCCGGCACGCGGCACCGTCATCAGACGTTCGCACGGGACGCGTGACCGTTGCTGTTCGTCCCCGTGATTTCCCTGAGGTGTTGCGATTGCGGGTGGCAGGCGGCGCGAGGTTTGGAGAAGGACGACGCGGACAGGACGTGCGAAAGCGAGAGGAAGGCCCGAAGTCACGACGGGCCACTCCGACACGCGGGCACCGACTGCGGTGACGAAGAGCTTTCCTCGCGAACGATCTGTAGGCGGACACGTCGGTCCGGCAGGATCCCCCGTGTTTGTGGCTCCCCAGCCCCTAAGGACAACTGGCGGGCCCCTCGGCCGCGTCGGGGGGCCGGGCCGCGATGTGGGTGATTGCGGGAACGTGGCCGGGGTCCTCTGGCATCGTTCTCCACGTGGCTCCGGACGCGTGAGCCCGGCTGGTCCTTCTAGAAGGTTTTGTCGGGCCCGCGGCTTCTGGCGCCAGGGCCGCGCTGTGTTAAAACCGAGCGCTTTCTCCCCGCAGGGCAGATCATGGAGGTGCTGGAGGAGCTGGGACTGACCAACCGCACGCTCGTCTACTTCACGTCGGACCAGGGGGCTCACGTGGAGGAAGTGACCCCCAAGGGGGAGGTCCACGGAGGGAGCAACGGCATCTACAAAGGTGACAGGGCACGGGGTCGCCCGCCGCCGGCCGCCGCGCCCTCGGGCTAGAGCTTGGGCGTGTTGTCCTGCCGCCGTTGGGCCGTGTGCGCCCTCGTGTCCCGGGCGCTGGGCACTCCCGGGGACGAGGGGACGTTCCCCTCGGCGCTTAGAAGCACCCACTCCAGGTCAGCACGTTAGGACGAGGGTGCAGACGCAGGCCCCTGCCGGGTGGCTGGTGAGGGTAAGAACCGCTCTGCTCCCCGGGTGTTGGGGACCAGGGTGTACCCGCGGGCACGGCCCGTTCTGCCCACCGGGGACCGGGGTGCACCCGCGGGCATGGCCCATTCTCACCGGGGACCGGGGTGCGCCCGCGGGCACGGCCCGTTCTGCTCACCGGGGACCGGGGTGCACCCACGGGCACGGCCCATTCTGCTCACCGGGGACCGGGGTGCGCCCGCGGGCACGGCCCATTCTCACCGGGGACCGGGGTGCGCCCGCGGGCACGGCCCGTTCTGCTCACCGGGGACCGGGGTGCACCCACGGGCACGGCCCATTCTGCTCACCGGGGACCGGGGTGCGCCTGTGGGCACGGCCCCTTCTGCTCACCGGGGACCGGGGTGCGCCCGCGGGCACGGCCCATTCTCACCGGGGACCGGGGTGCGCCCGCGGGCACGGCCCGTTCTGCCCACCGGGGACCGGGGTGCGCCCGCGGGCACGGCCCGTTCTGCCCACCGGGGACCGGGGTGCGCCCGCGGGCACGGCCCGTTCTGCCCACCGGGGACCGGGGTGCGCCCGCGGGCACGGCCCGTTGTGCCCACCGGGGACCGGGGTGCGCCCGCGGGCACGGCCCGTTCTGCCCACCGGGGACCGGGGTGTGCCCGCGGGCACGGCCTGTGGCTGCTGTCGTCCGTGAGCACCGGCTTCCGGGCTTCGAGCCGCCGCGTTGGAGTTCTGGAGGCCGGACGTCCGACGCGGGTCTCGCTGGTCTGACATTGCGGTCACAGCAGGACCGTGTCCTTCTGCAAAGTCTCGCCGGCAGCGACGTGGCTCCGTCCACGACACCGGAGCCTCGTCACGGCACGACGCTTCCCAGCAGGAGGGGCGGGCCGTTCAGGGGCCTCTGCAACGTCGGGGCGTGAGCTCCCGGCGTTTTCCTTCATCGCCCGAGGGGTGTGTGCTCACGACCACCAGGCGACGGTGGCCACGCGGCGTGCACAGCCGTGACCGCCGCTCCCTTGTGGCCCGTCCTGCGGCATTTCAGGTGGAAAAGCCAACAACTGGGAAGGCGGCATCCGGGTGCCGGGGCTGGTGCGCTGGCCGGGCGTGATCCGGGCCGGGCTGCAGGTGGCGGAGCCCACGAGCAACATGGACATCTTCCCCACCGTGGTCAAGCTCGCCGGGGCCGCGCTGCCCGCAGACAGGTACCGCGGGGCAGAGCCGCTCGCCCGGGCGGGAGGCCGAGGTCGCCGCTGGGCGTGGGGGCCGGCGGGGCGCACGTCGCGGCCACCAGCTGCACGCCTCGTTTCCAGTCGGCTGCCCGTGGACGGAGGTGCAGGGAAGCGGGGGTGAGCACGGAAGCTCACACCTGCTCAGGCCTGCTGCCCGCCTGCCCTGGGCACGCGCGTCCCAGCCGCCCCCAACACACACAC
Organism: Craseonycteris thonglongyai; assembly: GCA_004027555.1. Taxonomy (NCBI): domain Eukaryota; kingdom Metazoa; phylum Chordata; class Mammalia; order Chiroptera; family Craseonycteridae; genus Craseonycteris; species Craseonycteris thonglongyai. The sequence continues at coordinate 17,873 of PVKE010026016.1, read as the reverse complement.
ACACTCACTCACATGCCTGCACACTCACAGGCCTGCACCCTCAGGTCCACACTCATCCACACACACGCATACACACTCACACTCATGTGTACACACTCAATTCACACACTCACATGCATATATGCTCAGATAAACATTCACACACACATACACACACATACACACACATGCATACACCCTCATGTTCACACTCATTCACACACGCACTCAGACTCATGCAAACACACTCAATTCACACACTCACATGCATATATGCTCATATACTCACACTCAATTCACACACACATGCATACACCCTGATATCCACACTCATTTACACACACACATACACACTCACACTCATGCATACACACTCATGCATACACACTCACACTCTCAATTCACACACACTCACATGCATATATGCTCACATACTCACACATTCACACACTCACACTCAATTCACACACACATACACATACTCACACACACCCTCATGTTCACACTAATTCACACACACATACACACTCACGCTCTCAATTCACACACACTCGCATGCATATACGCTCACATATACACATTCACACATCCACACTCATACACATACATACTCACATATACTCATTCATGTGCTCACATAGTCACACACATCCACACATCTATACACACTCATTCACACATCCACACTCACTCATGCATACACACTCACACTCATATACACTCAGTTCATACCCACATGCATACATGCTCACATACTTACACCCATTCACACACTCACATTTATACATGCACACTCAATTCACACACTCACACACTCAGACACACTCACATGCTCACATACACTCATTCACATACTCACACACATGCATACACACTGACATTCACACACACACTCAATTCACACACACTCGTGCATACACATACACTTATCCACACACACCCACACCCACTCTGAATGCACACACTCTCACATACTCTCACACACACTCTCAATTCACACACATGTTCTCACACACACACTCACCAATGAGAGAAAGTGTTTGGCCACATTCAGGCTTTATGATCTGACGTCTCAGGCACGCGCTTTAATGACCAAAAAACCCGAAAGATCTCTGTTGATGTGCATTCTATCCACATCGGCCTCCTTCGCAATTGAACCCGGGAAGCGGCTTTAACGCTCAAGCACACACACACACACACACATGCGCGCGCGCGCGCGCGCGTGTCCCACCGGTGCCCGGGGCGTGCACTGCACGCTCAGAAACAAGGGTGCAGAAGTCAGAGAACAGCCTGTGTTGGTGTGGAAACAGCTTTGAGCTGGCTCGTGGCCGCGTGTGCGTGGCGGCTGCTATTGGCAGCCTGGACTGCAGCTTCTTGGCCTCGTTAGCTATCCGGTGGGAGGAGACATATACACGTGACCCTTGAAGAACACGGATTACGCGTGCCCATCCGCCCCACACGCCGTCCAAAATGCGAGCAGAGCTTACGCTGGCCCTCAGCAGACGAGGATTTCCAGCTGCCAAGCGACTGTTGGAATTGGGTCCCTTGAACTGTGAGGGTCAGACACAAATTGCATGGAAGTGGACACCCGGGCAGTTCAAACCCACGCATGACCTTTTTTCTTTTTCACGTGCAGTGTCAGGTGCTTGGGTTTTCAACACGCGTGTAGCTGGACGCTCCAAGCTTTCCCGTTGCCAAGGCCAAGGGCAGACACTAGGGTTTAGGGAAATAGGGTTGTAGGCAGAAAACGGGCAGTGGGATCCCGCGGGTTTCCGTCTCGTTGGCTGTCAGGGGTCACGTCCCCTCGGACGAGCGGTGCCTTTTTTCTGGCCTCTTTCCTCCTCTTATCGTCATGGGATGATGACGATGCCAAGTCGCTGCGCCGTGAGAGCATTAAATGAGCTTATCCGGGAGCATAGCCGGTCCACGGTGTCGCGTACGGCACCCAAACGTGGGTCAGGTGGGTGTTTCTGCTACTTCCTTGTCTTTTTCTTTTATTCTTCTGCCGCTCCCCCCTATTTTTGGGGTCCCTGTTGTCCAGCGGCGTTTGTATTGGTTACTTCCAGACCTCCCACGCTCCCCTTCGTGGGAAGAGAGCTCAGACGTCAGTTCAAGGCCCGGGACGTCCGCGTCCTCACGCAGCCCCGACTTCTCCCGCAGGATCATCGATGGCCGTGACCTGATGCCCCTGCTTCAAGGCAACAGCCAGCGCTCGGACCACGAGTTCCTCTTCCACTACTGCAACTTCTACCTGAACGCCGTGCGCTGGAGCCCGCGAAACAGTGAGTGACGGGGGCTCCCCGCCCCGGCCCCGCCTGCCTGCACCCCCGGCACGTGTGCGGGGTCCTGGGTGGGCTCGGCGTCTCCTCTCCTCCTGCTTCTGCTCCCGGGGTGGTCGCGGTGGGACAGGGGCAGCCCCCGGCGTGCGCCCGCATGTGTGCTTGCCAAGCGCTTTCAACCGCCGTGTGGCTTTGGGCTGAGGAGCTGACCGGTTACAACAGGCTCCCCCAGTGCAAGTGCGTGGAGGGCTGGGAGCCTACAGACGCACGAGGACCGTGCGACTCTCGGCCCTACGCAGTGACCGGCCAGCCCGGGGAAACGGGTCACGTGGTGCCGGCTGGCTGCGTGGGCACCGGGCGGGTCGCGTCTGGCCGGCGTGGGTGGCCGGTTGCCACGTGTCCTGTGACCTCAGGATGCGTCCTGAGAAAAGGAGAGGGACATTGAGCTCCAGGGCTTCGGGACAGGCGGGGGTTGGCTGGCCCTGGGGCAGACAGCAATCCGGCCGGCGTGTGGTGACAGCGCTGCTCTGACGCTGGGAGCGTTTAGGCCGCGGCAAAGGGGCGGACGCAGCAGATGCGGGCTTCGTGCCTCACCTCAGAGCGGGCTGGCCTTCCCGGTTCCGGCCCGCCGGCACGGACCAGGACGTTCTTAAGATCCAATTGCTCTCGGTCCTGGCGAGGCGGACGCCTACGATGACAACGCCGGTCTCCTTTGATTCTTAGCTTCTCAAAACGAGCGGCGAGAAGTCCCTCTTGACCCTTTGTAGAGCGTAGGCCTCTTTTCACGTTGGTAGACGCCCTCCTCCGTAGCGATGCTAGTTCTATCGTTTTTGTCGCCTGGGCCGAGGAGCATGACATAATTTGATGAGGACACAGTATCACGATTTCTGTGACATCTTTTTAAAAACTCACAGAGGCCTTGTCGTAGCGTGGACCGCGCCCCTTGCATTAAAAAGGGACATTGAAGGCTGCGTCCGCTGTTCGACGACGTGTATTCACATTGCCGGCTTCACGTTTTGGCAGAGGAATCGGTGTTCCTAACCGTCCACCGGAGCGACAACTCGATTTTCTGGGTAAAATGGACCTCGGAAGGCAGGTAGACCCGCCAGGAGGCTTTTGCCGACTTCCTAGGGGACGAAGGAGGCCTATGAAATAAATGCTCATGTTAGTCTGAGAGCCCTGACACCAGCAGAGGATAGAATCCGTCCTAAAGGAGCGTGTTCGTAGCCAACTTTTTAAAACGATGACGCAGGACGCCGATGTCCCGGGACACACAGATTCTGCTCTGATGGCCCTCGGGGGATGCGTGATGCAGGCAGATGGAGGCGGCTTTCCTTTCATTTGTAAAGTCTTTCATTTCTATGATGTCACCTTCACTTGGACTCTTCAGGAACGGGCTTAACGGACACAAGTGAGCGTGCTGGGCTTGCTGTCTGCAGGCCGAGTGCCCCCTGCGGGCTGCTGAGGGTCACAGGGAAATGCTCCTGAGGTGCGGGGGTCGCAGGTCGGGGCGGGCTCCCAAAGCAGCAGGGGTTGCAGGGCCTGGAAGGATGGGTGGGGTTTCTACAGGCCAAGAAGGGGAAGCCTTGTGCCCCCACCTTGTTCCCGGTGACATGCATGTCCCCCCATGTGCACAATGAGGCTTTGTCACGGGACCGGTGACATGCATGTCCCCCCATGGGCACAATGAGGCTTTGTCACGGGACCGGTGACATGCATGTCCTTCCATGTGCACAATGAGGCTTTGTCACGGTACCAGTGACATGCATGTCCTTCCATGTGCACAATAAGGCTTTGTCACGGGACCGGTGACATGCATGTCCTTCCATGTGCACAATGAGGCTTCGTCATGGTACCAGTGACATGCATGTCCTTCCATGTGCACAATAAGGCTTTGTCCGGGACCAGTGACATGCATGTCCCCCCCATGTGCACAATAAGGCTTTGTCCGGGACCAGTGACATGCATGTCCCCCCATGTGCACAATGAGCCTTTGTCCGAGACCAGTGACATGCATGTCCTTCCATGTGCACAATGAGGCTTTGTCCGGGACCAGTGACATGCATGTCCCCCCATGTGCACAGTGAGGTTCTGAATTAGGAGGAAGTGCAGCGGTGACGGCGTGTCTGACTGGGGGCTGTCACTAAGCCCGCTTCCTCTTCGTTCCCTGGCGAGTTACACCGTTGCTTTCGTTGGTCGGTCAGTCTTACGTGTTGCTTTGCTTTTAAACGAGGGCGCGTACTCATGTGAGCCTCCCGTGTGAGCCTCCCGTGTGAGCCTCCCGTGTGAGCCTCCCGTGTGAGCCTCCCGTGTGAGACACGCACAGGCACCGTCCACACTCGAGGGACAAGGTTTCAGCTCCCGGAAGCCCACGGCCACGTAATTGGGGTGCCTCCCCCGCTCTGCGGTCTGTGCCGTGACTGCGTTCCCCACGTCACCCACCTGTGTCCTTGTGAACCGCAGGCACGTCCGTCTGGAAAGCCTTCCTCTTCACGCCCAAGTTCGCCCCCGCGGGCGCCAACGGCTGCTTCCCCACGCACGTGTGCTTCTGCCACGGGCGCTTCGTCACCCACCACCACCCGCCCCTGCTCTTCGACCTCTCCAAGGACCCCCGGGAGACGACCCCGTTGACGCCGGAGACGGAGCCCCGCTTCCGGGAGATCGTGGGCGCCATGCTGCAGGCTGCCGAGCGCCACACGCAGACCGTGCGCGAGGTGCCCAACCAGCTGTCCCTGGGCAACCTCCTGTGGAAGCCGTGGCTGCAGATGTGCTGCGGGGCCTCCTCCGTCCTGTCCTGCCGCTGTGACCGCGAAGCGCAGGACAGCGCCTCCCGCCGCTAGTCGGGGCGCCCGCTGGGGACGCGAGGGAGCCCCGGTGCCCGCCCCGCCCCCAAGCTGCTCATGGGGAGGCGGTGGCTGTCAGTATTATGTCGGGCGCCTAGGAGCTGTTGTGCAGGGCGCATGTGATTGTAGAGACCCAGCCTATTTCTGACCCCCAAGAGAAGGTTCATAGATTTAGAATACGGAGCTACAAGGTGATCGCTGTTTCAAAGCCATAGAGTCGTGGACAGACGGCTCCTTTTAATGCAAACTCCTTCCAGACACGGCCGAGAGTCGGCCCCATGATTTTAGGAAATGTCCTTAGAGAACGCACGGACGTGCGGATCGTGTGTCAGGACCGGCGCGGATATGGTCGTGCACGGGCCATTGAAAGCCCCTAGGACGCACGTTCGATTTAGGATGGCCCTGTTTACACGTTTTTGATAGAATCAGTGCCAGTGGACTTTGAAAGAACGCTTCATGCTGTGGAAGCCTGTGTAGGGGGTGAAATAGCTTGAAGCGTGTTTACAGATGAGATGAACCCATGTTTACGTAGAGAATTACTGTTTGGGCTGTGCAATGTCAACAGAAAATGAAGGATATATATATATATCTATATATCTATATATATCTATGTATAGATATATAGATATATAGATATATACACACACACACACATACACCTCTGGGGCTGAAATGAGCTTTCAAAGGCATTTGCCTCAAAATAACCTAGATCGGCGTCACATTTCAGGGTATTTCGAAATTGGGTTTCCCTGCGGTCACCATTTAGCCCCGGAAAGTTTTCGCCTCGGAACGTCCAACAGGAAAATGGAATTCATTTGTCAGGGAGAGAGACCTAACCGTTTTGTTTTTTTTTTAAGACCCAGCTTTGTTTGGTTTTGCTTTTCACAAAGGCGTCCGTGGCTGCTCTCGAGTTACAGGCCCAAACCTGAGTGGGTCAGGAAGCTATAGGCACATTCCTTAAAAAAACAAACAGAAAAAGTGCCCTTCCTAGCATTTCGTAGAGGTTACAAAGCTCAGCAAACAGGGACGTGCAGACAGGCATGATTTCACTGGGTCAGTAGCCCCGCAGGGAATGCCAGGCGGAGCCCACAGGGCATCGCGGGGCATTTTGGACACTGATGTCGACGAGAAGCTACAATAAAGTCCCCCTTGATCATGAGACCTGCCCCGGTGTCACGTCCTCTGCTTTCTCGCTCGGCTCGGTTCGGCGCGCGGGCGGCGCGTTCGCTGTGCACGGTTTAGTTCAACGGAGGCCGTCCTGGGTCCCTTGCCTCCTCCCCTCAGAGAAGTTGGGCAAAGAGGGGCATTTTGGACACCGGACTGTCCCGGGCTTAGGACAACGTTTTAAATAGTCGGCAGAGACAAACGAGGAGGGCCGTGGGCCCAAGAGACAAGACAGACGTGGGTCGGCTGTAGCTTCCGACAGGCACACAAGCACTGTCACCTCTGCGTCACTTCCCGGGGCCCGGGGCCCGGGGCTACTCATGGGCCACAGGGCACGTCCGCCTCCCTCCCGCAGGACGGCAAACGGGCCTGCTGGCCCCGTCGTTGTTTCTGCTCAGCAGTGACGGCGATCGGAAGGGAACCCGCGAGCAGCCGGGAGACGGGCTGTGTGTTGTTTCCGCGGGAGAAGGGGCGGGAGGCAAGACCGGGATTAGCGTGGAACAGGGAGGCCGGTCTCAGCCATGTCCCCTTGTGCTTATGGTGCGGTGATCCGGGAAGACGACGGTTTTGAGGTCAGGGATCCAACGTGCTGTGGCTGGAGGTACGGCCGTGACCTGGTAGGAATCCATCTTCAGTGTGTGTGTGCATCTCGGCATGTTTGCGTGTCTGAATCCGTGCATGTGTGCACGTGTGTGTATTCCTCTGCGTGTTTGTGTGTCTGAATTTGTGTGTGTATATGTGTGTACTGTGCATGTTTTTTGTGTGAATTCGTGCGTGAGTGCATATGTGTGTATTCCTTTGCATGTTTGTCTGAATTGGTGCATATATGCACATGTGTGCATTCCTTTGCATGTTTGTGTGTCTGAATTCGTGCATGGGTGCATTCCTTCGCATGTTTGCATGTCTGAATTCATGTGTGTGTATGCGTATTCCTCTGCATGTTTGTGTGTCTGAATTTGTGTGTGTGTATACTCTGCATGTTTTGTGTGTGCATTCGTGTGTATATGTAGGTATTCCTGTGTGTGTGTGTGTGTCTGAATTCATGTATGTGTACATATGTGTGTATTCCTCTGCATGTTTGCATGTCTAATTTATGCATCTGTCTGTATTCCTCTGCATGTCTTTGTGTCTGAATTGGTGCATGTGTGCACATGTGTGTATTCCTTTGCATGTTTGCATGTCTGAGTTCGTGTGTGTATCCCTCTGCATGTTTGTGTGTCTGAATTCATGTGTGTATGTGTGTATTCCTCTGCATATTTGCATGTCTAATTTATGCATGTGTCTGTATTCCTCTGCATGTTTGCATGTCTAATTTATGCATGTGTCTGTATTCCTCTGCATGTCTGTGTGTCTGAATTGGTGCATGTGTGCACATGTGTGCATTTCTTTGCATGTTTGTGTGTCTGAATTTGTGCGTGTGTGCACATGTGTGCATTTCTTTGCATGTTTGTGTCTGAATTTGTGCATGTGTGCATATGTGTGTATTCCTTTGCATGTTTGTGTGTCTGAATTCATTTGTGCATGTGTGTGTATCCCTCTGCATGTTTGCGTGTCTGAATTCACATGTGCGTGTACTCCTCTGCATGTTTGCATGTCTGAATTTGTGTGTGTATATGTGTGTACTCTGCATATTTCATATCTGAATTCATGTATATATGTGTGTATTCCTCTGCGTGTTTGCATGTCTGAATTCACGTGTGTATGTGTATACTCTGCGTGTTTGTGTGTCTGAATTCACGTGTGTATATGTGTATACTCTGCGTGTTTGTGTGTCTGAATTCACGTGTGTATATGTGTATACTCTGCGTGTTTGCGTGTCTGAATTCACGTGTGTATATGTGTGTACTCCTGCGTGTTTGCATGTCTGAATTCACGTGTGTATATGTGTATACTCCTCTGCGTGTTTGCATGTCTGAATTTCTGTGTGTATATGTGTGTATTCTGCATGTTTCATGTCTGAATTCATGTGTATATGTGTGTTCCTCTGCGTGTTTGCGTGTCTGAATTCACATGTGTGTGTGTGTACTCCTCTGCATGTTAGCGTGTCTGAATTCATGTGTGTGTCCCAGTATTGCATGTATACATGCTCTTCATGTGTATATGTGTGTTCCTCTGCGTGTTTGCGTGTCTGAATTCACATGTGTGTGTGTGTGTGTACTCCTCTGCATGTTAGCGTGTCTGAATTCATGTGTGTGTCCCAGTATTGCGTGTATACATGCTCACCATGAGGGCTGACAAGTGAGGGCTGGGATTGAAGAGGCAAGCGCTGGGAGGTTTTATGAAAGGGGCTAGAATGTCTGTCCCTCAGAAGTTAACTCTGTGACAGTGACCCCTTCATTGCACGGAGTTAAAGGACAACGAACGTACAAATAGGCGGTTTTGCAATGAATGCCCATCGGTTCGGAGGCCACCATGCCGACAGGTGATGTTTCCAGAGAGGGCTACGCTACTGTCCCCGGGACAACACTGGGCCAAGTGCCCACCTGGTCCGTCGCAGCTCAGCGGGGTGCACTTTGGGGACTCCGGGAAGGAAAGCAGAGAATCCGCGTGGCGTGGGTCTTCCTCCCAGACCCGAAAGCGTCCTTTTGGCAGAAGGCTGCCCTTCCTCCTGGGAGGGGGCAGGGGGAGAGCAACCGTCCAGCACAGGTGCTCAGCTCCGGAACGTTCCCGCCCCTCCCCTGCCCCCTCCCACCTGCCCCCGCTCCCTGCGGCTCAGCCACGTGGCCCATCGAAATCGCATCAGGCCTCAAAGTGAATCCAGGCAGACGCCCTAAACCGGCTGCAGTCTCGTGCGACGTGCATGCCAAGCCCTAGGCCTCGGAGGAGAGGCAGACGCTGCTCCTGTCTCCTTGCGAACTCGGAGGTGCCCCCGAGGACGCCCACAATCAGAGACACGCCGGCAGGATGGGGCGCGGAGGCGCTGGGATAGAAGCCGCGTTGGGGCCGCGTGGACCAGGGCAATCTCAAGGTCATGCCTCCACCTGGAACTCTTTGTCGAGACAGCCCTGCCCAGCACCCCTGCCCACCTCGGACGGAGGTATTTCCCTTCCAGCCTGCCCATAGCGGGACGCCCCCCGTCCCGCTCCCGGGACGTCGTTGTGTTTCGCTACGTTTGATGGTTTCCATGAACTCCCGGAAGGACAGACGACAGCCGATAGGCACCAAGAAAGCGAGGAGAGCGAGCCCCGTGGAAAACTAAAGCTCGCTAAGACGGATTGCCCACCCACTAGGCCCCAGGCAGGATTCCAAGAGCTCGGTGTCATTTCTCCGCAACCGTCACAAGGGGCGGATCCGGCCCCCGTTGTGCAGGGCAGGTCATGACCGGATGCGACTCACACACACACGCCTGTCACAGACTTCGCGTGACGTAGCTGGACGCCGCCGCCCATTGCCACCGCTCTCTGGTCATCCACACACGCCGTGCATCCCGGGCTGCCGTCGGGTGGGCCTCAGCCTGTCGCTGCAGGTCCCACCGCGGCCCGCAGGCCGCCTGTACCCTTCCTGCTGTGCGAACATGGACGTCCCTGCATGGATGACACAGCTTCACCCCGAAGGTCCGCCGTGCCCTTGTGCTCACGGCCACTCCTGTCTTGGGGGGCTCCTGACTCCCAGCCTCTTGGCCTGAGGGTCTCGTGCGTTCTGTCCACGCTCCGTCTTCTCTCCGGCAGCTGCACCCGTCGGGAGGGGTCCCGGATGGGTCCAGCCTCTGGCTTTCCAGCGTCCCCGGTCGCCCCGGTTCCCTCCTTTCAGGATTTCCTGGGGTCCCTCCTCCCTCCTTACACTAGTGCATCACCCCCGTTCTCCGCTGTGGCCGCGTCCTCACGCGGACGTCCACGCTCAGGGGGCTCACCGCCGTCTCTTGGGCTTGGCCGTCGACCGAGACGCCTTCGACGGCCGTGCCCTAGAAGCCCACCGTTCCAGGATGTGCGGGTTTATTCTGAAGGGATTCTCCAAGCCAGGTAACGCCGTGCACATGCGCTTCCCCTTCCAAACCCTCCTGGTGGCTCCCGGGGTCCTCCCACCGCTGCCCCTCTGAGCTGAGGTCACCGTGTCCTTGGAGGAGCTGTTTGCCCCCATCGGCTCCCTTGTCCTGCCCACCTGCTCCTGTTCTACCGAGACAAACGCTTCCCCTTGAACGTGCTCGTCTCTCCTGGCTGCAGCGACCCCCTCTTAAGCGTGACCCCGGACCCCGCTGTCTACGCCTCGCGGTGACGGGACGTTGCGCTCAGCCTTGCAACCTCCTCTGCCCACGCTTGCAGCTCCGCATCCACGGCCCTGCCTGTTCCCTGGGGCTGTGTGTGTGTGGAGGTCGGAGATAATGACCCACAGCCCTGTCCTTCCTCCGGCGCAATGGCATCACCGTCTTTGGATGCGCGTTTCGAAGTCGCCTTCCCCTTCTTCGGCGGCCCCTCACGGCATTTGTATCGAGTTCTGTTGAGGTCCCTGGAGAAATAGCTCTTGAACCTTGTCCCCTGTTATTGATTCCGGACGCCAGGCCTGGAGCGGAGGGTCCCGTCCTCTCATGTAGGCCGCTCGGGGCTGGTCGCCTCGCCCACGGCGGCTTGCCTGCCGCTTTCCTGCAGCCGGACGCCGGAACCGTTCTGTCTTCCTCCACACTCGTCCCCCGACCCGCTCTGTTGGCTCCTCTCGCCGTGGTTTTAACGCTCCAGCCACATGAGACCGCTCCGGGCTTCCTCGTCTCGGCCCCGGCCACCTGCCCGGCCTCGTTCTCACAGAGCCGGCTGTCGCGAATGTCGCTTCTCCTCCCGCCTCGAACTGTATTCTATTTCTTTTTTATGGCTGCCATTAAAAATGATCCCAGACGTAGCGGCGTGAAGCGTCACACGCGTGTCGTCTCACAGTTTTGGGGGGGTCCGGGTGGGTGCGGGGGCCGTGGTTTGTTTCTCTGCTCCGGACGTCACGAGGCTGGCGGAATCCGGCTCCTCTCGGCTGCGGCCCGGAGGTCCCTACGTCCTCGCTGCCACACGGAGCTCCTGTACTTGTCATGTTAGGTCACGTGTCTGTGAGTTCCACGGTGCGCCCGTGGGCACGGCCCATTCTGCTCACCAGGCACGGCCCATTCTGCCCACCGGGGACCGGGGTGTGCCCGCGGGCACGGCCCGTTCTGCCCACCGGGGACCGGGGTGCGCCCGCGGGCACGGCCCATTCTGCCCACCGGGGACCGGGGTGCGCCCGCGGGCACGGCCCGTTCTGCCCACCGGGGACCGGGGTGCGCCCGCAGGCACGGCCCATTCTGCTCACTGGGGATTGGGGTGTGCCTGCAGGCACGGCCCATTCTGCTTACCTAGGACCGGGGTGTGCCTGCGGGCACGGCCCATTCTGCTTACCTAGGACCGGGGTGTGCCTGCGGGCACGGCCCATTCTGCTCACTGGGGATTGGGGTGTGCCTGCAGGCATGGCCCATTCTGCTTACCTAGGACCGGGGTGCGCCCGCGGGCACGGCCCGTTCTGCCCACCGGGGACCGGGGTGCGCCCGCGGGCACGGCCCGTTCTGCCCACCGGGGACCGGGGTGCGCCCGCGGGCATGGCCCGTTCTGCCCACCGGGGACCGGGGTGCGCCCGAGGGCACGGCCCATTCTGCTCACTGGACACCGGGGTGTGCCCGCGGGCACGGCCCATTCTGCTCACTGGACACCGGCGTGTGCCTGCGGGCACGGCCCATTCTGCTCACCGGGGACCGGGGTGTGCCCGCGGGCACGGCCCATTCTGCTCACCTAGGACTGGGGTGCGCCCGTGGGCACGGCCCATTCTGCTCACCACAGAATCCCGGTGCCTTCCCAGCATGCCAACTGTATCTCTACAAATCTACCGTCCAAAGTCGTCTCCCGCCAACTGCCATCGTCACATTGTGCCCATTAGTGCCCTCTGAATGCAACCCCTTAGTGACGCAGTGTCTCCGTAGCCGGTCTCCTGCCAGCAGCGATCAATGACGTGAGCCCGGAACACACATCCGATCGCCTGGATACTTGTGTGCAGAACCCACCACGGCTCCACGGGGCCCCTGGCCTCGGGGTGTCCGACGAGGCTGCGTTTCGTGCCAGCCCGGCTGAGGTCGCATCTGAAGGTGTGACCGGGGACGCTGGCGTGGCTGCCGGCACGCCCGGATGATCGGCGGGGACCTGTCTCCCTCTGTTGCCTTCCACCCGGGTGCCTCCGCTCTGGTAGCACGCGTCTTCCGAAGGTTGTGAGCTTCGCGGGCAAGAGAGACCCAAAGCCAGCGGAACTGAGCAGCGCCGGCAAGCTAGCGATGGAGGGGATGTGCCGCCACCTTCGTGACGTTCTCTGTGTTAGGAGGAAGTGACTGGGCCAGTCCCCGCACAAGGGGGCAGGTGACGGCGTCGCCAGGAGGCGTGGGTTCCCAGGAGGTGGGGTCGTTGGCAGCGTCTGAGAGACGTGCACACAGAGACTGGTCTTCCTTGGGACAACCCGAAGCGTGGGGAGGCTGCCACCGTCACGCTTGGCAGATACAAGAGTTCTCGTCCTAATTTGTTTCCCTGCAATCTCGACGGTTGTCCGTGGTTCTCCGTGAAGTGACAGGCTGTCTTTGTTCGTGCCCGGGGACGCGCCTGCCGGCGACCCACGTCCAAATGGCCCTCCGCGTGTCTGTCCGCCAACCTGGCGGGTGAACACGGTCGCTACCGGCTCGCTCGCCACTCAAACCACGGGGGCAACCGTCAGACCTCCGCGTGCGCCAGCTTCGTGCGCGTCTCCCATGCTGTGATGCGGGACATTGAAAAGACGGGAACGGTAGGCGACACGCTTGTATTGCTGTGAAGGTGGATGTGTTCTCGGGGGGACCCTGTGAAGCCCCTCCCGGGTTCCCGGTATCACCTGTTGAAAGCCGGCGTCACGGAATAGACACCAAGCCGCGTCCGTGAAGGCGGCTCTAGGGGACCAGAGCTTCGCATCGACGCAGCTGCCCCCTCCTGTACTATCGCATCAGCTCTGCAGCCGCAGCTCCTGTCCAGCCTCTGGCCTGGACTCCAAGACAAAGCGGAACTCTTCCGCTAAGGAAGGAATACGGCCGGATCCCCCGTGTTAGCCAAACCCGAGTCTTCGGGGCCGCCTGGATGTGTGCCGTTGGCGTGTGTATAACGAACCGGCTTCGAATGTGCTCGTTCCCGGAGGTGCGCTCAGCCTCCTGGGGGGCAGACGAGAGAGACGGAAAGAAGACGCCTCTCGTTGGGCTTCTGTAATCCTTACGCATTATTAATTTTCCTAATGAAGAAAAAAAAAATCATGTGCGCGTCAAGATTAATTACGGTCCTTAATGGGTATTTAATTCAAGGACTGTCACACCGTGACGTGGACCCAGTAGAACTGGTGGTTGCCAAGGATGGTTCACTGTCTACTCGTTAGACGAATCGTGACGCGGGGACATCGGCTCTAATGGTCTCCGACAAGCTGCCTGGGAACTACGTGTCCACACCGCCATCTACACGGGTTTTTCCTAATTGAAATTAATTGGAATAAATACGTGTCAAATAGTTAAACTCAGTCACCCCATTTTAATGAAACGATGGAGGTCTTTTTCATACTAATGAGCCCGGCTCTTTTTTTTCTTCTTCTTACAAATTTGCCCTTCAACGTGCCTTTTCGTGACAATGCAGAGTTTTTTTGGGTTTGTTTTTTTTTTATCCCAGTCCTCAGATATCTCAGAAATAGGGTGATTTAAGATTCAGCACCTGCCTGCAAATGAGGAAAGAGCAGGTGGATTTCATCATGCCAACAAAAGTAGCTCAGGCACAGAGGAGCCCAATGCTTGTGACTAACTGGTAGCACGTGGCGGTTCCATGTAGTAATTATTAAAGATTTATTTTTATTGTTTTTGACAGAGAAAGAGAGACAGAGATACAGAGACAGAGAGAAGGGGGAGGGCCCAGAACAGTCTCCATAGTTGCACAGCATTGGTTTTTCCACATAGTTTCATTCCACAGGTGGGCGCGGGGCTGCACAGGGCAGGGACTGGGCCGGGGTCTCCCCCCGGTGAAAACGGAACTGGGGGAGCTCCCCAGCTCAGCACGTGGGTCCACACGGGCCGGGGCCGGGATTCGATCCTCGGTCCCCGGGGCCGCAAAGTGAGCGCTCAACCCACCGAGCCACCCCGGCTCCCCCTCATGTAGGAATTATTTGCACGTGCTGAGTAAATATGCCCGGAAAGAACAAAAGTGTTAGACTAGAGGTTGATTGACCGTGCCACGCTGTATGTACGGAAACGCAGCCGTAGGTCACTGGTAGAAAGCCATTCCTTGGTTGTCAATCCCTGGCGTGCAGAGCTAGAGTATGTCCAAAGATCGAGACATACCCACTTTGCAACTCAAAAGTGAGCACGTCCTTTGTTCCAGGGACATTTATTTACCTTGTTCTGAAGTGGTCGATTCCACGGGCACAGTGGGCTGGCTTTAATATTTCAGAGGGATTATTGGCTTTCCATGCGAATTTATGTGTATCTACTATTTAAACACTGATTTCATGTCCACAGCTAGTTATTCAGATAAGCCAGTTTTGCCTATTTATAGTTAGAATAAGTAGCAATTCTCAACTCTGATATTCTAAAGGGGAAGATGATTTGAGAGGGTGAATAAAATATAAAGAGCAGAAGTTGTCAGTCCTTTCGTCAGAAACGAAGGACGGAGCGTCTTTATCGCATTTGGTGGGATCACGTCCTCACCGCCTGCCTCCGTGACCTCGTCTCTCAGGGTCAGGTTGTTCAACTGGGCAAGTCCATCACGCTTGGAGAGCAATGAAGTCCCCCTCATGCCTCCTTAGGCCACTCTGTAGCAGTGGAGGAAGGGCAGGTTGTAACCTCAGGCTGTGGGGACCCTAGCATTTCCCGCTCTGCTCTGACGCTGGTGTTGCCGAAAGACCCACTTTGCCCCCTAGTCTTTGCCCTTCTGCTCCGTGGGCTTGGTCCCCCTTTGCGTCTCTACCTAATCGAAAGCACGGGAACGAAAAAGCAGGCTATCTGGCGTTGTCCAGGTCGATGCGTTCTCCCCTATCACCGCCGTGTGCACCAAAAGATGTCTACCGGCTTGCGTCGGAAGGGCCCCCGCGCCCCACCTGCGGCGTAAAAGACGCTGACCTTTGCAGTCCTTGGTTCGCCTTCCTGGCGGGTCGTACGGTAGCTGCGTGACCCCGGGGCAAATGACTTCATCTATTAAAATATGACTTCCTCACCTGCAAAACCTGAGCCATTCCCAGCAGCCTTCACCACAGGGTTGGCAGGAGCAATAGCGCATGACAAAGGGTCTGGGGCGTGGTGCATTGTCATTAAATGCCGATTTTCTTCGTCTTCTGGGGGCTGGCCCACCGCCGCCTACTCTCAGCTGTCTGCTCCCTCTCCTCCATCGCGACCCCCAATGGCAGCCCCACATCCGAGCTCTGAGCATGCTTTACAGTACAGATTCTTACGTCTAGAGGTTGGCATGCAAATCAGACCCCCCACATCTCTTCTTTTCTGAACATTGATTTCTATGTGACTACCCTTAATATAGTCACGGTTTTCAAGGTCAGTGGGAAATCATGTTGATTCATACAATGCCGATGGATGAGAGTGAAGGGATTTTTCCTTCCTCCACCGTATCTGCTCAACGCCTGGAGTATTAACGAAGGGGGACAGGGGGTGGGCATGCCAAAGGGATGGTGATGAGAGAGGCATGATTGAAAAGTTTTACGTGTGGGGGGGAAATGCATCCATCGCCTGTCTCGAAATGCCTTTTGCCAGTTTCGCTCATATCCATAAACAAAATGCAATTTCCTCTAGTAGAATTGGTTTTTGGCTCACGGGGGAAAAAAAATGTATGTGTCATAGTAGAATCCAGGAGTGCGAGTTCAAAAGGTGTAATTCAGTGGGTAGGTAAGGAGAAAGACCCGAAGAGAAAGCTTGAGAGAAGAAGAAGAAGAGGATGAGGGGACAGGTAGGTGGGGAGAGAGGGAGAGAAATGCACAAGTATTTGTTATCAGCAGGAAGCAAATGAGTTCAACTCGTGGATGTCTAGCCCTAAGCTTTTCCCTCAACCCAGCACACTGACGAGCATATCACCGGCCAACCTCAAAGAACCTCTTTGAATTCCGTGGCCTCGTTGTTTTTGCACACCCGGAGTCTTCCTGGCTTTCCCCAGGAGCCACCGAAAGGCTGGAGCCGTGGCCACACACGTGGCATTGCTGACTTGAGATCCTGGTATCCCCAGCCTGTCACAGATGCCAGGAGAGACCTCGTTTTCCTGCACGCTCTATGGACATGTTGTACACGGCCCCTGAAAAAGATTCCATTGCATAGACTTCATAAATTCAGCCGCTGCAAGAGCTGATAGAGGTCGGCATGCCTGGGGCGCTTAGGGGTGCTCCGTGCACCCCCACTGTTGGATGTCCTCATGCCACTAACCAAGGGTGCTGCTCTCGCTGAAGAGGCGTGGCCTGGGGCTTTGTGGGAGGAGCCCTGGGAATCCACACGCAATTCCGTGGGTGTCCTCAGCCAGACTGTACCACCTCGGTCAAGCGGTGGCTAATTCTTCAGGCTTCTGAACTGACTGACTATGAAAAGGCAGGTGAGCGTGAGCCAGCGAGGCTAAAGCGAACACGGTAGATTCTCCGTTCACCGGCACTCAGGCATCCCGCACAGAAATTGAAGAAATGATGCTTTATTTATCTGGCATGGGTTCCGGTGAACCGAGAGTCTACTTACATGTATCCGGTGTCTCTCAAGCCCCTGTGGGTGCCGGTTAACTGAGAGTCTATTTACATTAATCTGGCATCTACCAATCCTCGTGGGTGCTGGTTAAATGAGCGTCTACTTACATTCATCCGGCAATCTACCAATCCTCATGGCTGCTGGTTAAATGAGCATCTACTTACATTGATCCGGCATCTACCAATCCTCATGGGTGCCGGTTAACGGACAGTCTACTTACATTCATCCGGCAATCTACCAATCCTCATGGCTGCTGGTTAACTGAGAGTCTACTTACATTGATCCGGCATCTACCAAACCCCATGGCTGCTGGTTAACTGAGAGTTGATTTACAATAATTCATCTGGCAATCTACCAATCCTCATGGGTGCTGGTTAAATGAGTGTCCACTTACATTCATCCGGCATCTAAGAATCCTCATGGGTGCCGGTTAACGAAGGGTCTACTTACATTCATCTGGTATCTACCAACCCCCAGGGGTGCCGGTTAACTGAGGGTCTACTTCCATTGATCCGGCACCTACCAATCCTCAGGGGTGCTGGTTAAATGAGCGTCTACTTACATTGATCCGGCATCTACTAACTCCCATGGGTGCTGGTCAAATGAGCGTCTACTTCACATTGATCCGGCATCTACCAAACCCCATGGCTGCTGGTTAATTGAGAGTCTACTTACATTGATCCGGCATCTACCAATCTTCATGGGTGCTGGTTAAGTGAGCATCTACTTACATTGATCCAGCATCTACCAGTCCTCATGGGTGCTGGTTAACAGAGGGTCTACTTACATTCACCCAGCATTTACCAACCCCCATGGGTGCCGGTTAACTGAGAGTCGATTTACATTCCATCTGGCATCTACCAATCCTCATGGGTGCTGGTTAAATGAGTGTCTACT
>PVKE010026015.1:0-22621 GCA_004027555.1 Craseonycteris thonglongyai | reverse complement strand
GTTGTACCAGTTTACATTCCCACCAGCAGTGTATGAGGGTTCCTTTTTGTCCACAGCCTCTCCAGCACTTGTTATCCCTTGTCTTGTTGATTATAGCCATTCTAACAGGTGTAAGATGGTATCTCATTGTGGTTTTTATTTGCATCTCCCTAATTGCTAGTGAAGTTGAGCATTTTTTTCATATATCTGTTGGCCATTTGTATGTCTTACTGAGAGAAGTATCTGTTTAGGTGTTCTGCCCATTTTTTAAATTGGATCGCTTGTTTTTTGTTGTTGAGTTGTACAAGTTCTTTGTATATTTTTGATATTAGCCCCTTCTCAGAGGTGTTGTTTGCAAATATTTTCTCCCAGTTGGTTGGTTGCCTCTTTGCTTTGTTCATGGTTTCCTTTGCAGTGCAGAAGCTTTTTAGCTTGAAAGTCCCATTCATTTATTTGTGCTTTTACTTCCCTTGCCATTGAGGTCAGTGAACTTGGCTTTTAAGCCTCAGGTTCCTTTGAGATTTTTGGAAGGATGATGTTAGTGGGATGTTATGGGACAGGATGCTGAGTGTGTGTTATGAGCAAAGATTGCCTGACTCAGACTGTGTGGAATAAAGAGGAACCTGTGATCAGGGGGAGGGAGTGCAGGTGGGCAAAGTGAGATCAAGTAGAGATGAAAGAACCATCTCCTACCCTCCCTCCAAGAAGTGAAAGTGGATGTTTAGTCTGTGGACATCCCCAGTGATTGCAGGGATCCAAGGCTGGTGAGCCAGCAAGCCAGACAGGCTTCTTCTCGCTTGGTCTACTCTGCTCCAGGCCAGCAATAGCCACTGCCGACATGGCCTGTGATGGAAAATGGATTATGGGTCTGTGCTATTTAGGATGACCTGCTATTTTTTCAAATTTGTAATTTTACTTGTTAACCTAAGAGGATAGGACACTTTCCTAGTTTGATTTGGAACTTAACTATTTAGACATGTGGTATGAGGTGGTCCTCTGTCCTGCTTCTCCAGGCACAGCCTAGGAGAGGCTGCAATCCTGGAAGCAGCACTTTTAGCTTGTATCCACATCCAGGTTGGCTCAGAAGCACTGAAGTGGAGGGGAGGTAGTTTGATATATCAAATGGAGACGGTGCTTCAGGCATAAATATCTAGACATTTCTGCATATGTCCAAAAAGAGAGGGAGAGAGGGAAGAGGGGAGTGTGTGTGTGTAGGGGGTTAGAGGTGCAGATATGGAGTCACATTGGAGGCCTGGGATTAGAGCAGAGGCCACAGTGCTCAGACTGTGCAATCACAGCTGATTGGCAGGCAACCCACCTCAAAAGGCCACACTAGACCAGCAGCAGACACCTCTGTAGGCACCAGTCCAGGGACCAGACCAGAGCAGCAACCTGTAACAGAGGCCTCTACCAAATACCCAGACAGTAAGGAGGAAAAAAAAAGACACTTGTATTAGAAGACACTGAGATTGTTAGCTGACAAATGTAAATGGCCTCACTCTCAGCTTGACAGCCAAAAATGTGGGCAAATGATTAGGTCCACTTGAGAAAATAAATGTTATATTTTCTTTGTATATCTGAGCATTCATTATGTTAACACTCCTACCACAAATTAATATATTATCGGGGAAAACAGGATAGCTCAGCAAGTCGAATGCTCGCTTTGCAGCCCCCAGAACCAAGGATTGAATCCCGGCCTGTGAGGACCCATGTGCTGAACTGGGGTGTGCTTCCCATGTGGAAGGCCCCTAGTTCGGTTCTCACCCCCCTGCCTCACCCCACTTTGGCCCCTGGCTTGAGGGGGCGTGCTTCCCATGCAGGAGGTCCCCAGCCCAGTTCCCGCCCCATGCAGCTCCTGCCCACCTGTGTGGAATGAAACCATGTTGAAAACTGATGAAGTGCAATTATGGAGACTGCTCTGGGCCCTCCCCCCTCTTCTCTCTGTTAAAAACAAACAAACAATAAAATCTTTTAAAAATATATCAATTACCTTTTTCAGAGTGGGAGTCAAGATCACATTGTTGAATCATACTGAACTTACTGTTAACTCAAAAACCCTTTTAACTTTAAATTTGCAAATAATTATGGGCTCCTCACTTGTTTCTTTTGCTGAAGTTTTTTCTGAATCAGTCAGTGACTGGTTCTCACATGTGAGTGTGCATCAAAGCCACTTGGAGGGCTTGTTAAAACAGATAGCTGGTCCCACCTCCAGACTTCTGATTCAGCAAGTCTAAGATGGGGCCTGAGAATTTACATTTCTAAAAGTTTCCAGGTGATGCCAACTGCTCATCTGCAGATCATATTTTGAAGATTATCTCAATCTACAATGAAAAGACATTATTCTGATTTCACTCACATAAACCAATTAGCATTCATTCATACAACACATATAAAGAATAAGCTTCCCTTGAAAACTCAGATTTCTTTTCTATGAGTGTTGTTTATCAATAGGGGAATTTTTTTTTTTTTTTTTTTACAGAATGGAAAAATTTTAAGATTGATACCATAGTGTTGCTGTGGATATGGGGAACAGGTACTCCATTTAATACCCTGTTGGTGAGTTTATCAAAGGCTATACTATTTTTGAATGGCGATTTAACAGTTATTTACCAATATTTTTAAAGTATATAATCATTTAATTAAGAAATTTCCTTCTAGGAATGTCATAGAACAATATATATAAAGTTCACAAAAACATTTTTAAGTTCAAAATAACCTTAATATGAGAAATATTAAAAGTATCAGTCATAAAAGTATAAAAGGTATTGCCTGAACAATTATTCTGATATGCATATTTCTATAATTTAACCACTGAATAATTTTCTATAATAGGTCCTACAGCAGAAAAAAAAAAATTTTTGTGGCAGAATATAATCTGTGAATGTTCTAGCATGGTACTCAACTGCTGAAATTCAAGTGGCGATACAAAAATCCATTAACATTCTAGCAAGCTACTTATGTAGTTTTTCAAACTGATTACGTTCTATCACTCCTTAAGAGATTTCATAAAGCTCTACCAAACTCCCTGACTTGCTCATCTAGCATTCACTGAAAGGGAAACTGGCTTGGAGCCTAAGCTTATAGTTTCTCCAGTGAATTTTAAGACTATTTTCTGATTACATTTAAAATCGTTGTCAAGGTAGTGTGCACCAGTACAACTTTACAAAGCAGGTGGCAAAAACTATCAAAATTTAAAATGTGTACACGTTGTCCCAGCAATTCCACATCTTACAAATTTAGCTTAATCACATCAATAGGCAATGATACATTTTCAAGGATCTTACAGCAATATTTTGTAATTGTGAAAAGGCACTGAGTATGATACATTTACACAATATGCAACTGTTTAAAGCAAAGTAGATAAGATATTCATAATATTGTTGAATGCGAAAAATTTACAATACAGAATATATCATATCTCGTTAATATGTATGTTTACATATGTATATTTATATGTGTGTATTTGTATTGTTATGTATGTGGTATTGGGAGGATTTAAGAGTGTGTTTTAATCTCTGGTAGGGGCTACTTCCCTATTTTCCTTTTTCAGTTTTCATAATTATTCTTGTATGTTCTCTCAAGTAAAAACAAACATGGTAATTTTTAATGGAATAGCTTTAGATTTATAAATTACCCTAAGAAGAAAAACATGTTTTGATGTTGTCTTATCTAATATGGTAATTTTCATTTGTTCAAGACCTTTATTTTTTTGTTTCTTTTTAAGTTTTCTTCAAACAGATTTCAAACATGACTTACTTTTACATAATTTTCCTTGTTTCTTTTTTGAAATTATAAGAGGGATCTTCAAGTATACTCTCTAACTAGTTCAGGTTTGTATATATAGTCTTTATTCTTTTTAGTGAACATTTTTATTGAACTGTAATTATACATACAGAAAAGTGTACAATTAAGTGTACAGCTTCATATTCATAAAATGAATGCACCTATGGAGTCAGCACCATGGAAACCACCTTGTACCTTTCCAGTCCCTGTTGAGCTACAAGATGGTTGGAAAAAAAATTTATATATTATGACTCCATTTCTATAAAGTTCAAAAACAGACAAAACAAACTGATGGTGATTTAAGTCACAATAGTGCTCATCATTGGGGAGGGAGGTAGTAAGTGAGGGTGCTGATTTTTGACACCATAGATAGGTTTTCCTGTTTTGAACTTCATCTAGATGGAATCAGAGTATGCATTCTTTAGCATCTGGTGAAGGCTACTGATATTTGCCTGTTAATTGTATGTAATTGCTACTTTAAGTTCCTTTACAGTTTTTCAACACATTTTTTGGGTTTTCCAGATACAAAATTGTATCTGCAAAAAGTTTCAACTCTTCCTTTCCAATTCCTCTCTTTTGTCAAATCATTAGCTAAAACCCCCAATAGTGTTAGGTAGCAGAGGAAATAGTTGGCCTTGTTCCTGACTGTAGTTGGAAAACACAATTCTTTTGTTTCAACATGAAGATGCTGGCTTTCTGTAGAGATACAATGTCAATAAAATCAACTTACTAATCAATTTCTATTTATTAAATATATTTAACATAAATGAGTGCTCAATTCTGTCAAACATTTTTTACTACAGAGATAATTACTTTTTACCTTAACTCTTTTAATATATTGTTTAATACTGTATTTTCTTTGTACTCTTATTTATAATAAACCCAACATAGTCATGATTTATTACTTTTTGAAAGTGGTATTGGATTGTTTGCTAATATATTGTTAAAATTTTTGCGATGATATTCCTAAGGGAGAGTGTCTATCATTTTTTTCTCTTTAGTCCAATCTTTGTCAGATTTTGGAAACAACGCTAATATACAGGGTCTGGCAGAAGTAATGCCCTTTCTTAAGTTTACCAGCTCATTTGGGGCATTACTTCTGATGACCTGTACTCACTTTACAAAACAAAGTTTAAAGTCTTTTTTTTTTTTTTAAGTTCAAGGTTTTTTCTAGCCTCTGGAATTGTTTAAACAAAACTGAGATTATTTAATCTTACAGGTTTACTAGGAGTCCCTTGAAACAATCTAGGCCTGATAGTTTTGTTTGAGGAAGTCCTTTAATTATTTGTTTTTTCTATGTAATTGGTTTGTTTGGAATTTTCTATACACTAGGGTAACTTTTGGCAGTTTGTATTTTTCTAAAAAAGTTAATGTTTTTTAAAATTTATCACATAACTATTCAAAGTAGTCTTATAAAAACTTTTAAAAATTTTCCTGTTTTATGGTTGTTTCTCCCTTGTCATTTAAACTTTTGTATAATTTTGCTTCCTTTTTTCTTCAGTAGGATAGCTGGTGGTTTGTTATCTTATTCTCCCCTCTCCCTCACTTTTTACTAATTCCTTCCTTCTGCTTTCTTTTGATTTGCTTTTTCCTCCAGGTTTTTTTTTTTTTTAAATTTATTTTTATTGTTTTTGACAGACAGCAATAGATACAGAGACAGAGAGAAAAGGGAGGGCCCAGAACTGTCTCCATAGTTGCACATCATTGGTTTTTTCCAAATAGTTTCATTCCACAGGTGGGCGCGGGGCTGCACAGGGCAGGAAATGGGCTTGGGTCTCACCCTGGTGAGAACCGATCTGGGGGCACTCCCCAGCTCAGTATATGGGTCCACATGGGTCAGGGCTGGGACTCGATCTTCGTCCCCAGGGCTGCAAAAGTGAGTGCTTAACCCACTGAGCCATTCCAGCTTCCCCTCCTCCAGTTTTTAAGACTTGGTAGTTTAATTTTCATCTCTTCCCATTTTGACTGATATAGTTTTAAATACTGTAACTTTCCTGTCATAATTATTTTTAATACTATGTTTCCATTAGTATTATGGTCATCTTTCTGGTGTGCTTTCATTGTCTGTACGAGGTTAGTCTGCTTGTTCTCTTATGTCCTCTGAATGGGATTTGACTTAATCCTTCTCAGTTCTTTGTGTGTGTGTGTAAAATGAATTTTCCTGTATTTCTAGAAGTGATGGGTGTTCTGGGATGATTTTTATTCGCTCCATGGCCCAAAAGCTCTTTTCATTTTCACAAATTTAAAAGCTCATCTAGATATATGTATATATTTATGTGTGTGTGTGTATATATATACTGTATTTTTCGCTCCATAAGACACACCTGACCTGCCTGGACCCGCTCTCCTTCCATGCAGTCCCTGCTTTCTGTTCTGGCTGCAGGCTTCCCCACGGCATCATTAAGGTCCCCAACGTGCACTCTTCTTTGCAGTATTAGCTCCATAAGACACACACACTTTTCCCTCCACTTTTTTTTTGGGGGGGGAGGGGGGAAGTGCGTCTTATGGACCAAAAAATACGGTATATAAAATATCTCTGTATGTTGGCCTTCCTTCCCAACATTTATCTGGAATTTCTCTTCTCTTTGTCCAATTGTACCTGTCCTGCCCAACTTGGATTCTATTTCTAGCAGTATCTCCTCAATGCTAGGCTTTGTCTCATTACTTTTAAGTGGTATATAGGACAGAGCCCAGACTGCTCTAGCCACCAAGCCTTATTTTATTGCTATCACTTATCTACACATGGGAACTTGTAGAACCCTTCCCAGTTTCAGCTTGTTCTCAGGTTGTCCCATTGCACTTTCTAGTGAGAAACTGTGGGCAATGTTATAGTTCTGCTATTCTCAAGGATGTCCGAAACCAACTTGCCTGCTTTCTACTTCCTCCCCATACAGATGCTGAACTATGGTGGTTAGTGGTTTATCTTTACTTACTTGGATACTGAGGTTCATGGGGACACCTTGTCATCTAGTTTTGCAGAATAGAGTTTGAGACTATCCTACTCTGTACTCTTATGGGCGATTCAAAAACTACCGTTATACTGCTGCCATAATTTTCCCTGAGGTTAAACTCTATGAGATCTCTATTATAGAAGAGGTTTTTAGTAATAGTACTTTTATGATGGTTATGACACAAATTATAAGTAGGAATTTACTGTATTCAGGTACTATGTGAAGTGCTTTATACTATTTGTGTTATCTCATTTAATCCCCAACCTCATGAGTTAGATTCCCCCACTCATTTTATAAATGGGGAAGTTAGGGTCCAAGATCACATTGCAGAACTGACAGAATAGAGATTTAAATCTGTCAACTGACTCCAGAGAACCTCCTTACTAAACTGACTCAAATATTATCAGGTCAGGTTCAGCAGTTTTCAAACTACATACCACTGTCAGCAAAACTTGTATTTGAATTTAATTAAATATTTATAAATATTTAAAGATCTAATAAAAACATTATTATATGTCAAATCTTAAAAACATTGTAGATGAAGGGTGACGGGATAGCTCAGCAGGTTGAGCACTTGCCTTGCAATGGCAAGGTCCAGATACTGAATCCCCACTCCAGCTCCGGCCTGGGCAAACCCATATGCTGAAATGAGGTTCAACTGGTACCCGCTGGATGGCAGCAAAGGTTCTCGCCAATCATGAGGGAGACCCCAGTTTGGATTCCACCCCATAAGACCCCACACATCCACCTGTGTGGAATGAAACCATGTCACAACTAATGATGTACAACTATGGAGACTACTCTGGACCCCTCCCCCTTCTCTCTCTCTCTTTCTCTCCAACAATAAATCTTAAAAAAACAACAACGCTAAAAACACTGAAGATAACAGGTTGAATTGTGTTATATAATCAATCTGATTGACCTTGTTTTCATGCAGATGCTCATAGCAAAGCTTGTCCAATTATCTTCTAAAAAAAATACCATACTGGGCATTGGGGGAGAGCATGGGAACAGCTGAGATTTTGGACTTCATATTCACCTTCTCATTATATCACCACTGCTAGTTTCTCCACAATTCAAACTGGCCTGATATTTTCTGGTCAGTACGCTACTGTGGAATGTGATGATCAGTAGTTCATAGTTTCATAAGAAGTGAAACTCTCACAAGTATATCAATTATATTGTATTTTATAGTGTTATGCTATTAATTTACAAAGAGAAAATATTTAATTGCTTTATGAAATAATTTTATCTTAAAATTCTCTTTCATTTATGAACACAATTACTGTTACTAACTTTCTTACCTTCTAACCACTAAAGGTCATTTAGAAAAAATAATGTGGACTTTACATATAGTTCTAAAGCCAATACACATATGGTTTTAACTCCCGATGTCTCAGATATGACTTGAGATATGTCTTAATTTGCCTGTACTTAAATTACACAAAAGCAACTGGAAAAAACTTATGGAAGAATAACATCTGTTAGTAAGCCTATTTTTTCCCCACCATCAGAAAATTGATTTATTTCTAATTAAAAAAACTAAGAAAGCTGACTTTGCCAAACTGAGGTTTAAAACTAATCATGCCAGTAATTCATGAATCATTTTTTCCAGTTATATACTAGCTTTCCCTTGGGAAGGACCACTATTTAAAGGTGTATTTTTCACTAGTTTAGGAAAGAAATTAAAACAAAAATTTAAATATCACAATACCTAAACAGTGATACTAATAATTTAGTTTTTATATACTGATATTTGGAGACCTAATACTTGAACATTTATTATCACCAAGACTTTTAACATAAAGCCAGCTCCTTTAGTGAAACACTTTCCTTCTCCATTTCACCACTAGTTTTTTATCTTGCAAGGTCATCATTTAGTGATAGTGTTTGATGTGATTTACTGATAAACTGATTACTAATAAGATGCATTTTTAGACTACCTCCTTTATAATTAGCAAGTTCATTGAATGATAAAAACAAAAAACAAGAGCAAAACCCCAGTTTTTAATCCTAAATAGTACAATGCCCTCCCACTTACCCAAAAATATAAAAATATAAATGACCATGTATGCAGCTACACCATTAAATTTACTTGAGTGGTTCTGCTTTTTCATTAAAATTTTTACTTATTAGAAAAAAATTAGAAAATTATCAGTTTGAATTAGAGCAGCTAAAACATGAGGCAACAAATTAAAAAGAAAAAATCCAAATGGCTAAAAATAATTCGTTATAAAAGTACAAGTATAATTTATAATATCACATATCTCAGAAAAATAAACAAAACTAAATGTCTTTCCTTCTAGATAAGACTGTTTTCTCCCTATAAGGAATAAAAAGCAACTGATTCGAGATTAAAATCAAACATAACTGTTATTCAGCCCAGCAACATCTAAATAAATAACCTGCACAACACAAGACTTTCCCATTCACAATCACATATAGTTAAATTACTTTTCCCCCAGTTACCTAAGAGTCTTCTTAAAACAATTTCCCTTCAGAAAATTATTGTATTAGTTAAGCCTACTCATTCTTGCTGTGAAGTTAATTTCATTTATATAGGCCCCACAAGTATAACTGGCACACACTTTACTTAAGAACAAGATAAAATAATTCATTCTTTTTAAAAATTATGGGATCATGTTTTCAAAGAATCATCCCAGATACTTAATTCATTAAAGCAATCTGATACCATCAGCAGTGAAGCTTTTAAATGATCACTAAGTGTTCACCCAAAGATTATCAGTGCTATGTGAACTGTAAACTTGTTTTGAAGACTTGTGTCCATTTTATAATATAATACAATTTGTACTTGAGATTTAAAAAAGATATCCTACATACATACAGTTAATTTGCCTCAAAGAACGTCTTAGAAATACAGTATAAACATTTAAGAACCACAACAGAGTCCACTGTGGTTCAAACTTCAAAGATTTTCCTGAAACTCAGTACAAAGGTTACTGACTCAAGACCATATCCCAAAGTGACACCAGCACACCATTTGATTGTAAGACTCTACCTCTTAAAAAAAGAGCACACTTGTTATACATGCCTTTTAACCTTGAGCTACAGTTATGCTACAAATCCCCCCACCCTCCCAATATAAAATAAGTCATGTGGAGATGTGCACATTCTCTGAACATTGTTTAGAGTCCTTTGTTTTCCAGCTCTGATGGAGATCTCGAAGGCGTTCAGAAGTCCGAGTGCTTACATTCAGGGCAGGGTGAACTTTACGAATTCCACTTTCCTCCATTAGTGACAGGCCACAGATCCCAAAATATGCATGCAAAGCATCTGAAAATGAGGGATTTTTATCAGAATGGGCATTCTTAATTTGTACATGCTATGAAATATTTTAGCTACATATCTATCAGCCCATCACTATATTTAAAATAAATTTAGAAAAATTTTAAGTATAATTTTTGAAATATTTCCTTTCTCAAAGTCTCAAATACTAATTAAAAAAAAAACCCCCCAAAAAATCCCAGATGATCAAAATCAGCTGATATTGTATTCAAGAAAATAAGACAAACAAAGGAAACAGCTGCTAGCTGAAGAGGTAACGTTCCTAACATCATCTGTGATTTAAGGACAAAAAAGAAGAGTAACAGTAATATAAAAGACTTCTCACTTTAGTGAGTTTTTCCCTCTTTGCTTACCACAGAATATAGAAACAAAGAGCTTTAACTCAATAAAAGGAAAACATTTTCTTAAAAATGAAAACAAAGAAACCTCTGAATCTAAGTAGCCATACCTCTCTCCCATCTAAGTTTTAGCTCTAACAGACCATTCCTAAACCACATATTATTCCAATATTGCTTTAAATGAAAGAAGCTTAAGCAAAATAATCCATTCTGGAATGCTGTACCATATTTAACTTTCCAAATTAGGGTAACGTCAGTCATTCTAAAAATATCTGACCTGACAAGAAAAATAAACTTACAGTTCTATTTGTTAAAATAATGTGAGTGTTCATATGATAATAATTCTACATGCGCTTCACTATAATTTCCCATCTTTCAAGGAATAGCAACCCTCATCCATTAAGACTACTGAAATCACATGCTAGTGCCTTCCCAAAAGCCTTATATGGAATTCTGAAGCACTCAGAGCTCTATAGTTATGGAAACTCTACAAAAAACAGATTTGGTAACAGTAAAAAATTTTTTTCTATTTTTGAAATTGGCCATCATTTATGACCTCACGAGCTATTCAAGTTCAAAACGTCTTACCAAGTCAAACTGCCAAAAGAATTCAAGGAAAAGTTCTACTTACATGAGTATCATTTACTTTTCAAAACAGGAATAACAAATAGTTGTGCTTACTCAACGTTATTTGTGAAAAAATTATTTACTAATGGAGGCTCATGTTAATCCCCTTCCCTGTCTTTTCGAAGACTGCTTAGGTTCTTTCCCACTCATTTTCCTCTAACTTTCAGACCACAAAAAATTTGGTTTCCCCTGTACTATTATATTTTCCTTGCAGTTATTCTATAATTATAAAAGGCACAAAGTAACATTATATTGTACTGTCTAGAAATGAGAAAAATGCAACAGAAAGATAAATAAAACACACCCAGAATAATATAAGACAGACTCTTACACTTTCTGGTTACGTATTTTCCGGCGTATAAGACAACCGGGTGTATAAGACGACCCCCTAATTTTACAGTTAAAACATAGGTTTAGGCCTATATTCGCTGTATAAGACTACAGCCCCCCTAATTTTACAGTTAAAACATAGGCTTAGGCCTATATTCACTGTATAAGACTACCCCCCAAGGCTGTAGTTTTATACAGCGAATATAGGCCTAAACCTATGTTTTAACTGTAAAATTAGGGGGTCGTCTTATATGCCCGGTCGTCTTATATGCCCGGTCGTCTTATACGCCGGAAAATACGATAATGTAAAAATACAACTTAATTTTTAAAAGAATTTTTGTAAAAGCCAATGAACCAGAAGTTAATGTTTCAAACATCCAACAGTTTGTTTTTTTTTAATAAAAAACTTGGGGGTTGCTGGGATGGCTCAGCAGGTTAAGCACTCATCTTGCAGCTCCAGGGTCCAAGGATCAAATCCCAGCCCCGGCCCATGAAGACCCATGTGCTGAACTGGGGTGTGCCTCCAGTTCAGTTCTCACTGGGGTGAGCCTCCTATGTGAGATGTCCCTGGCCAGTTCCTGCCCTGTGTAGCCCCATGCCCACCTGTGGAATGAAGCTATGCAGAAACTAATGATGTGCAACTATGGAGACGGCCTTGGGTCCTTCCCCCCCACCCCCCACTCTGTCAAAAACAATACAAATAAATCTTAAAAAAAAAAAAAACCAACTCTTTATCTGTAGGTGGTAATGTATTCTAACATTTTAGATGTTGAATATATGTATTTTCTCCAAAAAACTTCATTTTCCTAAGTTTATTTTATAAATGTATATAAGATCTGTGTCAAATCTGCAACTAGACTTATTCAAATCAAGAATGAGCTAATTTTAAAGAATTGTTTAAATGATTTTTAAAGTACTTAAACAGGTCTTTCCACATAAGTGCCATTTATCACTGTAATGTACAGGTTCTAAAGTCATTGCAACATCTGTAAAAAGTATTACATCCAAGTATCTACACAGATGTTAAAGTTAGGAGCTGATCTCGCTACAAAAGAGCTTCAAGAATTTTCTTTTTAAAAGGCTATTGTAAATACTCAAAATACCGGTATATTCCAAGTATGTTACATAAGAAATGGTTTCCAAGAACCTGTCATTTCCCTACACCTATTATTTGTTAAAATAGTACCACGTACTGAGCTAAAACAATGGCATCAAGAGTAAAATAATTTTCTTGAGGCAATTTTCTAACATATTTATGGCTATGTGTTATAGATACCAAAATTTTTTAAATATTATTTTACTTTAGAAATTAAAATCAATGTACATTTTTCCTACAGAAACATATTTTGCATGAAAATAAAAGTATGCCTGTAAAGAAATATTCTTGCTCATTTCATGTACAAAAAAATATGATTTCATGAGCACCTTATTTATATTTTGATTCAAGCACATATTCTGACAGTAGCAGTTCTATGATAGGAGATGAGCCAAAGAGGTTCTAGATTAGTAATAAAAACCACAATTGTATTGTAATGCTGCAAAACCAATTATTCTTTGAATTCAGTTTCATATACAAGGGCTGTCTGGAAAAAAAATCAGCCATAAATGCCTCTATTTTTCATATTACCTGACTGGATACCTTCCGCCTCGCCCTTGTATTTATAGCTAAAATTCTGTCAACTTGCTTATAAAAATGTCAGTGTTTTGAGTAATGTTTAACAAACTCTCAGATTGATTTTTTTGGATGTTACCAATAAATTAGTATTGCTGGAGGTGAAAACATACAGGGGTGACATAGGTAGCCTGGAGAATGATGCTAGAGGTGAGAGGAGTCAACTCCCAGGAGGGCCTTGTGTGCTATGACAAAGAACTGACTACGAGTGCTGCTATGAGTGCTGAGAAGTCTTTGAATGCCTTTAGTAGATTTAATAGAAGAGCTTATATTAGAGGTTATTAACTTTTTTTGCATTAGAGATCCCTTTGAGAGTCAGAAGAAAGCTTTGGCTTTTCTCCTCTCATTTAAGCACATGTACATACACATATATAAAGTATCGATCTGAAGGGGGCTAGACTAGAGGCAGGAAAACTATGGTAAGATTTCTGCAGAATCATAGGCCTGAACTTAGGCCTAGTGCCACTAAGTTTGGGGGCTGGGTAGAGAATAAAAATAATGAATTTAGTTTGCAGGCTAGATTTAAGGGGTGTGGTAGATGGCATCCATGTAGTCACTGAGCAGGTAGTTTTAGATTAGAGTATGCAGCTTAGAATGAGGTCTGTCTAATTTGAGGAAATAGCAGAATTACCCACATATTTTGAAGAAATGTAATTACTAACACAGACTTTTCATTAATTCTGAAGAATCAACCCATTTATAGGTACTTGTGAAATAAAGAGTCCTTTGCTCTTCACGTCTGTCTATACCATTCCTGAGTTTGGAAAGCATGCAATATCATATTGTTTGAATCTGTTTTTTCCCTGAGTTTTAGATAGTGAATGGTGAGAGTTCAGATAGCAAAGTATTCATCTAAAAAAAATAACCTGAATCTGCTGAAATTCAGAGAACAAAAGTCTGGATAGAGAGGGATTCCTGTATTCAGGATTTGAGATTTTTGATTTAAGGACTTCTGAAAAGAGGAAAAATAGGTTCCCTTTTGAATTAACAGTATTCTATACATATGGCTCACATAAATAGTGAATAATCCTAAAGATTTTGGATGGACCAAATGATTCACTAATTTGGACAGGGTTTTTTATTCAGACCATCTGCCTTACTGCCTCAAATGGAATAAAACACTGCTAAGTGAAATGTCTGGGTAAAAATGCAAACTATACCAATACATCTTGATAATTAAACCCTTCATTTGTACCCTCCAATACCCTAAATTTATCTTAAACAATTTACCTTAAAAAAACTTATTATTTAACATATGTTTATAACAATGGCTAAATTTTCTATCATATGTTCTTTCTGACAAAGATACTTAATAGTCAAGAAATAAAAGAAAAGTTGTTTTATATTCATACAAAAAATAAATTACCTGGATGGCTATCTGGCCACTTGGCAAATCCCCCTACGAGGCGATCTTGAGTTGATAAGATGTAATTTCTATTTTTCTCAAAGTTAGTATATTGGAAAATTTTCAGAAGCTGAAATGACATAACAAATATAAATTTACTGACATAAAACTTTCATATCAACCATGGGCTCAATTTTCAGATATGTATAATTTAAATATGCTTTTCTCAGGGAAGCTGGGATGGCTCAGCAAGCTAAGAGCTTGCTTTACAGCCCCAGGGACCAAGGACTGAATCCCGGTTCCAGTCCATGTGGACCCACATGGGGTGTACTTCCCATATGGAAGGCCCCCAGTTCAGTTCTAGCCCCCTGGCTTGAGGGGGCACGCCTTCCATGCGGAAGGCCCCCGCCCACCTGTGTGGAACGAAACCATGTTGACTGCTCTGGGCCCTCCCCCTTCTCTCTGTCTCTCTCTGTCTGTCTCTGCCAAAAACAATAAAATAAATCTTAAATATGTTTTTCTACAGTTAAAACTCTCAGAGCAAGCCTCCGGGGGGACTTGAACACTTAAAATTAGTCAACCACATTATTATCTTTTTTAATATGAAATCCATTCTCCTTTTTTTGACTCAGTTTCCTTCTTTTGAACCATGCCCAACTAACCTCTGTATACCACATTTAGCTAGGTTCAAGACATAACTTACCCCATCCGTTGAACTTATTCAGTTATTTAGAAAAGTACAATTTTATCTACCCATATTTTAACTCTTAAGATAAACTTTTGAGCTATTAGTTACAAACTGGTAGTAACTAGAACTAAAAATATTTCAAAAGAGAGCAACAAAAATTATTGAGACATTTTTAAGAATAGTAAAAAAATTATAGTTCTTTAATTAGGAAAGATAAAAAAATGAGACAAATATCATTTTAGCATAAAATTAGTGTAGCTTAAAGATTAAGGACATGTATTTGTCATCTCTCTCAAGATCCCCTTAAATAACAAAAAGAGAGAGATAATAAATCAAACTGTAAAGAGAAAGGGGAATGAGCAGTATGTAAAAAGAGTTCAACAAATTTCTATAAGACATAAGGAGTTGAAAGTATATTAATGAATCAGAGTGTCATGGAAGATATCAGTGATTAATGAAAAAACATTATTTCTCAAAAAGAAAAACAAAACCAATAAAAGTTATGATACAAACAAGAAACAAACTTATTTATGCATTTTGACTTAATTTATAGAATATAAGGAAAGACACTCTTCAGAATCCTCATGCTGGAAACATTTTCCACCAAGTGGCACATGGGTTATTACATGAAAAGAAATTATAATCTTAACACCGTACTTGGTTCAGCAATAAACACCATTTACATCATTATAGTAAGTGATTACTGGTTTTTAAATTTTATTTCTTTAAAAGATTTATTTTATTGTTTTGACAGAGACAGAGAGACAGAGGTGGACAAAGACAGAGAGAAGGGGGAGGGCCCAGAGCAGTCTCCATGGTTGTACAGCATCAGTTTTCAACACGGTTTCATTTCACACAGGTGGATGGGGGGCTGCGCAGGGCAGGAACTGGGCTGCGGGCCTCCCACATGGGAGGTACACCCCCTCAAGCCAGGGGCAGAACTGGGGGTCAAGAACTGAGCTGGGGGCTTCTTCCCACATGGGAGACACACCCCAATTCAGCATATAGGTCCGCACAAGCCAGGGCTGGGATTCAATCCTCGGTCCCCGGAGCTGCAAAATGAGCACTTAATTTGCTGAGCCATCCCGTCTTCCTGAGGTTTTTAAATTTTAGACCAACTTACTATTGTTACTGTACAAAATACGAATGTTTCCTAATTCCACATTATAAAAGTAAAGGTAAACTGACTGAATTAGAAGGTAGAAGGGGAGAAAAGGTTTAGAAGCCACCCCTCCCCTCAACCTAATAACAATTTGCTGAATAAAAGGGAGGTTAAATTTTCATTTTTCATAGTTGGGAATCAAAGATAATGTCTAAAGAGGATAAGTCCATAAATCAGCATATTACTTATTCACAGAATTAAAGTTTTAAAAAACGTTTTAAAGGGGTTGCCTTTAGAAAGTTGTCAAAGACTACCAAGGTCATATCAAAAAGACTTAAGAGTCAACTTGAAGGGGCTTCCACTGACTAAAAATGGGACAATTTGAGCATTAAAAAGAACAAAATAATGCATTAAAACAAAATATGTGAAACACACACACATACACCCACCCACCCCAAAATGCATTTATTTTATTGGGAAACTTTAGGAGATGTTAGAGAACCAACTTATTATATTGAATGAAATTATTAAGAGAAAGAATTAAGCATTTATCCACCTCTGTACCAAATATACCTCAGGATAAAGTAATGCTTCTTTATAAAAGAATCTGAGTTAATAAATTTAGAAGGAATGACAGAATATCACCTTTCTGAAACCCTCAATGACATAATGTATCTAAGCAGTGATCCTCAATGACAGCAAAGAACTTTCTGTGACAAAGTGATGAGGTTTTTAGACACCAGCAATAAATAATCCAAAAGAAAATAAAAAATGCAATTTCATTTACAATGGCATCTATTATAAAAGAATTAAAAACTCAGGACTAAATCTAACCAAAGAAGTGAAAGACTTGCATGCTGAAAACTACGTACAAAACATCGTTGATCCTGGGTATTTACCCAAAAAACCTGAAAACCTTAATCCGCAAAGATATATGTACCCCAATGTTCATTGCAGCATTGTTCACGGTGGCCAAGTTGTGGAATCAACCAAAGTGTCCTCTGATAGTTGACTGGATAAAGAAGTTGTGGTACATTTATACAATGGAATGCTACTCAGCAATAAGAAAAGATGAAATACAGCAATTTGTGACAACATGGATGGACCCTGAAAACATCTTATTAAGCGAAATAAGTCAGAATAAAAGAATCAAGAAACATATGACCTCACTTATAGGTGGAACATAAAACTGAAAGGAACAAAGAAACAAAGACTCATGGACAGTCAATAGTTTAGTGGTTACCTGAAGGTAAGGGGGGAGGTGGGTGGGAGAGATAGGTGGAAGGAGTAGGGAGGGGGAATCAAATATATGGTGATGGAAAGGGAGCTGATTCTGGGTGGTGAGCACATAATGCAACGTATAGACAATGTAATGTAGAATTGTACACCTGGAAACAATGTAATTGATATCAATCAATGTCACCCCAATAAATTTAACAATAAAAAAAACATCTCTGAAAGAAAGAACAAATCTAAATAAATGAAAAGACATCTCATACTCACGGATAGGAAGACTTAACATTTTTAAGATGTCAATACTATGTAAAGGGATTTATAGATTGAAAGCAATCTATCAAAATTTCAACAACTTTTTTCATAAGAAATGGAAAAGCCAATCTTCAAATTCATATAAAATTGCAAGGGGCCCAAAGACCTATAAGAATGCTCTTTGAATATTGAAAAAGAAAAGAAAGTTGGAAGACTCATACTTCCTGATTTTGAAACTTACTGTAAAGCTACAGTAATTAAAACAGTATGGTACTGGCATAGGGACAAGACACATGGACCAATTGAAACAGAATAGAGAGCCTAGAAATACATACAACCTTGTGTATATGGCCAATTGATTTTCAAAATCAGGTGCCAAGACCATTTAATGAGTAATAAGTCTTTTCAACAAATAGTACTGAAAAAGCTGAATATCCACATGCAAAAGAATGAAGCTGGATCCTTACTTTACACCACATGCAAAATTTATTCAAACTGGATCAAAGACCTACACTCACGAGCCTAAACTATAAAACTGAAGAAAACACGGGCACATCTTCATGACATTGGATTTGGCAATGATTTTATGGATATGACAAGCAAAAGCACAGGCAACTAAAGAAAATAAAGATAAATCAGACTTTATCAAAATTAAAGACTTCTGTGCATCAAAGAACATCATCAACAGAGTAAAAATGCAACTATGAAATGAGAGAAAATACTTGCAAATCATGTATCTTGATAAGGGACCAATATCAAGTATACATGAAGAACCTATACAACTCAACAAGATAAGAACCTGATTTAAAAATGTGCAAAAGACTTGAATAGACATTTCTCTAAAGAAAATACACAGATGGTATATAAACATATCAAAAGATGTTGACATCACTAATCATCAGGGAAATAAAATACGTTCACACCCATTAGGATGATTATTTTATATATATTAAAAAATATATTAATGTAAGTGTCAGTGAGGACACCGAGAAACTGGAGCCCTTATAGATCGCTAGTGGGAATGTAAAATGGTACCAGCTGCTATGGAAAAGTTTGGCAGTTATTAAAAAAGTTAAACATAGAACTACCATATGATTCAACAATTCTATTCCAAGGTAAATATCTAGAGGAAACGAAAGCAGGGACTTGAACAGATATTTGTACATCAATGTTCACAACCACCATTAAAAAAAGATTTTTCAGTTACAGTTGATATATAATATTAGTTTCAGATATATAACATAGTGATTAGACATTTATATAACTTATAAAGTGATCACCTGATGACTAGTACCAATATGACACCATACAGTTACTATAATATTACTGACTATATAGCCACCTTATTCAAAATAGCCAAAAGGTAGAAACAACCCAAGTTGCCATCAACAGATAAATGGATAAACAAAATGTGGTTACATACATACAATAGAATATTACTCAGCCATAAAAAAGAAAGAAATTTTGATATATGCTATAACATGGATGGACTTTTGAGAACATAATGCTACGTGAAATAAGCAAGGCACAAAAGAACATATATTATATGATTCCACTTATATGACACATCAAGAATAGGCAAATTCATAGACAGAAAGTAGAGCAGAGGTTACCAGGGGCTGAAAGGAGAAGAGAATGGGGAGTTATTATTTAATGAGTACAATTTATGTTGAGCATTATGAAAAACTTTTGGGTATAGATAGTGGTAACAGTTACATAACATTGTGAATGTAATTAATGCCACTTAATTGTACACTCACAAACAGTTTAATCGATATTACATTATGCATATTTTACCACCATAAAAAAAAGAAAAGAAAAAATTGATGACTTTATAATGGATAAAATAAGGTTTGATAACTCTGGAGTCGTTTTGTTAAAAGGAAAGACAACCAGAGATGATGTGCTTCTTGCTGTGATATAATAGGATATATATATATCATCAATGACTGAATATTTAATGACAATAAGGGATGATGGCCTATTTTTTCAGATGTGATAATGATACTACACTTTTGTTTTGTAAAGTGGTATTTTTGTTTAGCAATTACACTCAGATAATATAAAAATGGTATCTGGATGTGCCTTAAAATAATACACTAAGGGGGAGAGAAGTGGGTAAGAGTATAAAAGAAGGAAGGATGGCTTTGGGATGAAAACCGCTGAAATTGGCTGATAGGCATATAAAAGTTTCATTATATACCATTCCCTTTATTTCTGAATATGACTGAAATTTCCCATAATTAAATTAAAATGGTACAGGAGAGAGGGGGAGGCTCTTGCTTTCATTTTAAATCATTCTGTTTTCCGAATTTATCTCAACCTATGTATGAATTCTAAGAGAAAAAATTAGTATATTATATAGAAGATGAACATAGACTTTTGTTAGATTCCAGAATATCAGGACTAGGTGATAACACTTAAAGGTTAAAAAGCAATTTTAAGATCGAGAAAACTTGTAATTCAGGGTCTGGCAAGAGTAACGCCCTTTTTAAAGTAGTCTATAGTGGGCTTGAGTGTGATATTGTTATGTTACAGAATTACATATGATTTTGTAATAAAAGATTTGGTATAGATTACAAACTCATAACGAAGGGGTGTTACTGCTGCCAGACCCCATATTTAGTGGCTAATAACCTTATAGAATTAGGTATATCACAAGATATTAAATTGTGAAAAATGACTATATCGATATATTTCAGAAGATTTACACAAATTAAAAATAGGAAATCTTAAATGATTTTTAAAGGAATGAACTATGGTTTATGTTTTAAGATTTAAAAAATACTGGTACATTCAGACAGATGCCTGCTCTAGATGGACTACTGGTCAGTTTCAGTAGCAAGTTTTTTATGACCTATAGTACAGGTCCTTACCATATTTTCCGGCGTATAAGACGACCGGGCATATAAGACGACCCCCAATTTTCGGTTGACTTTTTTTCGTTTCAAAAGTCGTCTTATACGCCAGAAAATACGGTATATCTACTTGTTCACCTAGATTCTGGGACACTTGAGTTTTACAAGAACAGAAATGTTCAAGTAGTACAACAGGTGACTGAATTCTATGGAAAAATACAGAGACTAGCTTTGCCAGAGCTACAGAAAAAAATTAGTAGCCTAAACCTAACAACATTTAATGAACATTACAAAAATCAAATTGTTTAAACAGTTTATATTAACACTGAGTATAGGTTTCTTATTTTTATTATTTATCTTACCTTTAGAGTTGCTCCCACCCAAAAAGAATAACAGGTGTCTACTGGCTTATTTGGTCTTCCATGATAACCATTTTGTTGCCTCATTATACACCACCTCTTTATCCTGTTCAATTCTTTTTCTGAAAAAACTTCTTCTAGTTTACCCATGAGACACAGTGATGCAATGCCACAAAAAGTTGATCCTCCTGTTAATTAAAATGTACAATACTTTAAACTTCAAATCAGATACCTAGGAAAATAATATAAAATGGTTGGAGAAAAAAATGTTAAATTCTAGAAAATAGTAAAATAAAATTAATTTGAATTTAAAAAACAATTATAATTTTAAAATATCCACCAGGCACTATATTCTTCAATATTAATATGATGAAACAGAAAAGAACTTAAAATAATTTAAAGCTGTAAGAAACATTTTACTTATGAAAACAAGTAAGGCTTGGGGAGATTAAGAAACTTATTCAAAATTATATGGTGAATGGCAGAGTTAAAAGTATTTCCTGTACAGGACTCTATCATCTAAGTCTGATTTTTTTTCCCTTAAAGAGAGTATACTGTTTATGAATATACTCTGTTCTATCTGCCTGAGGCTACAGACTAATTTTCACATATAACAGAAATAAGCTAGAATCTGGTATGGAGATATGGTGCTTAGTCAGCTTAATAAATTTAAGAAAGAAAAGTTTGAGCAAGGGGAGAGGGAGTGAGTGTGTATGGGCAGCAGAGAAGAAAACTGTAGCTGGAAATAGATGCATTATCTATATTCACTATGACAGACTGAACAATGCCACCAAATGATATCCAAGCCCTAATCTCTGGAAGGGACTTCCAAATGTAATTAAGTTAAGGATCTCAAGACGAGGAAGATTATTTTGGATCATCTGGTTGGGCCCTAAATGTAACCCCAAGTGTCCTTCTAAAAGGGGCATACTGGAAGATTAATCTACAGAAAGAGGAGGCAATGTGACTATGGAAGTAGAGACTGGAGTGATATGCCAGCAAGTAAATGAATGTTGGCAACCAATAAAAGCTGGAAGAGGCAAAATAACAGATTCTCCCCTGGAGCCTCCAGAATGAACCAGCCCTATTGATATCTGGATTTTAGCCCTATATGATGCAGTTTAGACTTCTGGCCTCCAAAACTGTGAGAGAATTAATGTTTTACATTCTCAAGTTTGCAGTAAAATGTTAATAGCAGCAATAGGAAACCAATATGCATGCTCACAAAAGTAATTACTTTACTCAGGAATGAAAACTACTGGGTTTTTTTTCAATAAAGAAAAGAACACTTTCCATTGGCACTATTTGCTGTCAACTCCAAACAATTTAAAAATACTTGTATTCACAATTTATTGCAATTTCACTTAGTGATTATTAATTTCAGCTACTTAAATGGA
The DNA here is from genome assembly GCA_004027555.1 of Craseonycteris thonglongyai. Classification (NCBI taxonomy): domain Eukaryota; kingdom Metazoa; phylum Chordata; class Mammalia; order Chiroptera; family Craseonycteridae; genus Craseonycteris; species Craseonycteris thonglongyai. The sequence goes on along the minus strand of PVKE010026015.1, from coordinate 398 downwards.
TAGTTCCTAATATTCCTCATCCTTTAACTTCCCTATTGGCATTACAAATCTTGGATGCCTTTCTCTAGAAAAGAAGTGAGCATTCACTGCAGAAATCTCAAGGCAATTATCACATCAAAATTTAATCTTTAGAATTTTTCCCAATTAGTTGGGGAACCTATGTTAGTCACAAGTGAATTAAAAGTGTAAAAAAAAAAATTGTCATAACCCTTTAGAATAATTCTATTAAATTATCAATCTCATTTCCTCTTCAATAACCCAGTAGTTTTAATTTCTTTCTCATTATAACTTGACTATGACTTCAGGTAATTATGACATCATTAAATATAAAGGCTCTAATACTTATATGTCATCTTTAAAACTAACTGCTGAATAGTAAAATGAGGCATTTAATTGTT
>PVKE010026014.1:0-22620 GCA_004027555.1 Craseonycteris thonglongyai | reverse complement strand
AGCGCTCACTTTGCAGCCCGGGGAACCAAGGATCGAATCCCAGTCCCGGCCCATGCAGACCCACATGCTGAACTGGAGAGTGCCCCCAGTTCAGTTCTCACCAGGGCAAGACCCCGGCCCTGTTCCTGCCCTGTGCCGCCCCACCCACCTGTGGAATGAAACTATGTGGAAAAACCAATGATGTGCAACTATGGAGACTGTTCTGGGTCCTTCCCCTTCTCTCTGTCTCTGTATCTCTCTTTCTCTGTCAAAAACAATAAAAATAATAAAAAAAAAAAAGAAAAAAAAGAAAAAAGAAGAGGAATAGAAACCAGAAAGCCTAAGTTCTAATTCAACATTTGTGTGCATTATCAGATACTTGTGCATACTTAGTAATTTCTGGAATTATCCATTTGTAAAATAGAACTAAACAGATCATATAATTCACAGGGATAAACAGAAAGCAAAATAATTTATGTGAAAATACATCCAAATTGTTAGGCATTCAAAGTAAGCCATCACTATTATGTAGATGCTTATCATTTCCAGCCTCTCTACTTTTATACATGCTACTCCTTTCTTCTTACATTATCCTTCCCTCACAAAATCTACACATACCAAAGTCCTACTTAATCTCTTAAACAGTGTTAGAGAAGGCAGAAAACAATAAATATTATTTAAGTGAATGCTTTCCAAACTTATTTGAAAGGAGAGAGGGCAATGAAATACTTTTTATTCCTCAATAAAATCTTACTTGGGTTCCCATTATCAGATTAAAAAATCACTGTTAAGTCAGGCATGTCCAAGCTATGGCCCAGAAAGGCTTTGAATGTGGCCCAACACAAATTCTTAAAATATTATGAGATTTTTGTGTGTGTGACTTTTTTTTCTTTAAGCTCATCAGCTATCATTATAGTGTATCTTATGTGTGGCCCAAGACAATTCTTCCTATGTGGCCCACGGAAGCCAAAAGGTGACGACACTGCTGCTATAAATGAAACAGGCAAGAGACCAGAGCCCTGCTTGTTAGGTATCACCTAACAGCACAGTAGCTCTTGAGACATTTGTATAGAACCTCACAACTCTGGAAAACAGTTTAAAAATTTATACTCTAAATTGGGCTTTCATTCTACAGTTTAAAAATTAAGGCTCCCAAAAGTTAAAGTGATTTATTCACAGGCTTTCTACTAATATTTAGACAAATAGGAAAGGAATCCTTTCTACTAATTAATATTTAGACAAATAGGAAAGGAATCCAAGTATTCCCAATAGTCCAGTGATCTTTCCATGCTACTGCATCTAGTTGCCCAGCCTCAATCCTTCCCTGAATTTCCACATCACTTCATCCCTTCATGTACTTGTGATGTACTATTTAATGTGTAAGTCTCTGCCCTACTAGGCTGAGTTTCTAGAGGAACACGTATGATTTACGTTTGTAATCTCACTGTGCTTAGCATATAAAAAGCATTCAAATGTGTAGGATAAGTAAATGTCCAAAGGAGAATACAGTTATAATCAAAATAATTCTTTACCCACTGATCCAGGCTCCAAGCATTTCACATTCATCCCTGCCCAAAACTCCTCTACAAAAATATCCAGTCCAGTCAAATGAAGCTGCTTAGTATTTACCATTTGTGATGTGAAAGCTGATTATCTTAGTTTCTAAAAGTACTTCTTGGTTTGTTTTAGTACCCAACTCATATTTATTTCTTCTCTTATATATTCTTTCCAATCACTCCTCCTACACAGTGTTTCTTATACTCCTCTGAACATATTAAGTCTTATTCATATTCCTTTTGGTAGCAATTATTCATGTATCCTGTAATATTTCATCATTATACAATGGGGTCATATCTGAAATAGGGGTTAGGTTCTAAACCCAGAGACTAAGGAAAAAATATCAGTCAAAACTATATTTAAAATTCCATGTCATTCATAAACATGGTAAGAGAGGGACACTAAGGGGAAGCTGGAATGGCTTAGCAGATTAAGTGCTCGCTTTGCAGACCTGGGGACCGAGGATTGAATCCCCGCCTTGGCCCATGCGAACCCATATGCTGAACTGGGGTGTGCTTCCTATGCAGGAGGCTACAAGTTCAGCTACCCCACCTCCCACCACCAATTTGGCCCCTGGCTTGAGGGGGTGTGCCTCCCATGCGGGGGGGGGGGGGGAGGAGGGGGAAGGGGGGGCGCGCGCGCGCACGCAGCCCAGTTCCTGCCCTGTGCGGCCTCTGCCCACCTGTGGAATGAAACCATGTTGAAAACTGATGGCGTACAACTACGGAGACTGCTCTGGGCCCGCCCCTTCTCTCTGTCTCTGTCAAAAACAATGAAATAAATCTTAAAAACAAAAAGAGGGGACTGACTTCTATAGCAATATTATTTTTTAAAAAATGAAGATAGGGACACTGAAAGGCACGAGGAAACTAGAATTGCCTAAGAGAACAGTAGATAAGCATCTTGTTTACTCTGGAATGTGCTTATTGAGTAAAACTTCTGGCAGAATCACCTGCATTATTTGTTATTCCTCATTGGGCTAATGGGAAAAGCACCACAGCTGTATTTTTAAGTTGAATGCATGTATAATGTCTTATCACTGAAGATGTCAACTATAAAAATTATAAAAGGCAGCAGTACTGAATTTCCCTTTTTGGATACTATATACTTCTTAGTACAGATTTATATTATTATTCATAATTAGCATTTGTTAATTCGATTTTTAAGTTTCTTGCCCCCAGAGTCGATATATTTCAGATAATCATACAAATAAAATAAATATCCAGATTTTGTAGGTGTCACAAAACTAGCTGTTTAAGTTGCAAAGAAATTTACTAATACCATTAATACAACAACCTACAACTGCCATAACATCTTCCTTAAAGAACTGGTTGAAGTAAATAAACAAAACTAAGTGTGAACTTACATCCTCATCTTCATTAAAAGCTGCTGCTACTGAAAGGGTTTTTGGAGCAAGAGTTGAAACAGTTTCTTTAGGCTTCTGAAGAAAAAACAATATAAAAAAAGTATCACATAATGTTTATACAGCCTGGCATAATGACATAAATAATTTATCTTCAAAGATTCAACTTTACGTTTTCAGAGAAACAGTGAGAAAGCAGAACAAAGTTTGGATAAATCCTTTTTTTTTGAAAATGTGGGTTATCAACGGGTAGGCTTTACTTTATTGTCCATTTATTTTCCTCCTGTAAAAGATTTTCTAGTTAGGACCTATAATTTAGTATCATTTGGCTAAGCAGAACCTGGTACAGGTAAGAGAAAATTAGTAATACTTTCCATAGGAACATTCAAAGAAGTACAGTGTGCCTTGGGAACATAAAAGACATCAAAACTCATTTTTCTCTCTACTAGCTAGTTTTCTGCCCTTTGGCCTGTGAACATGCTTCATACGCACCGCCTCTTCTCTAAGCTAAGTTTTTGAGGAAAATTGCCCTATCTCCAATCTTCTCACCACCCATTCTGTCCTCAATCCACTGCAACCTGGCTTCCTCCCTTACTACTTCAGATGATTCCTCACTAACCCAGAATCAGGAGGCCTTGATTCTGTAGCTACCAATGAATAGTGTAGGGCATTTGACTCTATCAGCTCTTTTTGAAAACCCTGTACCTTGGCTTCTGTGGCACTGCTTTTAAATAGCTATCCTCCTCATTCTGACCTTTTATTATTCTCTCTATCCTCTCTCCATCCCCTCCTTAAATTATAGATACCCAAGATTCTATTGTTAGTGACCTTTCCTTTTCTATACTTTCCTGGTCAATTTCATTCATCCTCAAAGTTTTAAACAGTTTTAACAACCAAATCCTATGTCTACCTCCAAACAGGATGCCATCTGCCCTTGGACAGGGGAGAGCTCCAGTTAGAGCTCCCATGGGTACTTTAGTTTTATAGTGTTTGTAAGTACCCATGCCAGAAAATCTTTTCCTAAACTTGCACATTCTACTGTAAGATCCTGATTAGACTCCTATTTTTTAGACTTAAATATCCCTCTGCCTTCCCATCATCCTACCACACAACGTAAGGCTGTTTAGCATTATTTGCCTGAACTATTGTTAGAAATACAATGTCCCCACCTTCTATGTTATTTTCCTCTAATCCTCTGTACTGAGAGAAAAATGCAAATCTGTTTAAGGATCAAGACTCCTTATAATGTTCCATGTTTTCAAAAAATAAAGCCAAACTATAATATAGAATACAAGTCCTTTATGGTTTGGTCTGATGGTCTCATTCTGGGGCTTTCTATCCTACATTTGCCTTCCAAACACCTTCCAACTACAATTTCCTGAATGTACTGGATAGGTTTAGATCTAAGCTGTCTATGTATGAAATTCCTTTTATCTGAGATGCCCTTTTGCCTCCTGCCTACACTTAAGGCCAATTCAAACCTCACCTCATCAGTGAAATCTTCTGAAACAAAATTAACCATCCCTTCTTCAATAACATACACAAATATTTTTCATAGACAAATTTTGCTTTTGAAAAAACAGAAATGTTAATTTGAAAATTATGCATAGAAAATTATGCACACTAAAAACACCCTTTAATCTTCTAAAGAAGTCATGTATTAGATGTTGTACATACAACACAACATACACGTACTTGTTGATCAATTATCTTTTCACATCATAAGAAACAATTTCAATTATTTTTTATACCTTATACCTCAATACCCCAAGAAGATTATGTTTAAACTATATGTTCTTTTTATGAAAACAAGTTTTTGTTTTCCAAAGATTAAAAGTTTTACTGAGTAGGCTTTTCCAAACACAACCCTCCCATCTAATATGATCAACAGTAGAAAAAGTAGGGATTTGGATATTTGACTGAGGAGGTGTGTTGAACCACAGCAAAATTTATTATCAAGGGGAACATAGGTATGGGAAGTATGCATGGCAATACATATTTAATGACTATCCAAAAAAAAGGTAAATATTTATGCACTTAGGTCTATGCAACTTTTTACAAAGGCCAGGTTAAACAAAAAGGATCAGTTCAAACAGGGAGACTACCGGTAGTCATAATTGAAGAAGTTATAAGCTGAATGTCTTTTGTGCAGACTAAATTTTTAAATATAAAGAAAAAGAAAAAGGTAAAATAGCATAGGGTGGGTGTGGAAGTTCTGAGGAACAGTAGGATCTTTTAAAACTAGAAGTATAGCTTAAACTCTAGTAGGAACCTGATCCATATCACATTTTTAATATTTTTGAATGAACATCTAATGCAGAAAAATGCTGTATGTATCTGGCAACTGAGCATTAATTTTCACAGAATACACACAAATAAACAACTCAAAAGCAATTTTACGATTTTCTTCTCCTTACACAAGAACGTAATTGTTTTCTAAAGCCAATAGCAATACACTATAGAGCTATTTAGTTGAAACATGTAAAATTGTCACTTTATAGGTCAGAAAGAGTCAAATTTTTAAGCCACATATGCTTCAATCTAATATTTCAAATACTTTCCAGACATTTAATGATTCATAAGTATTAATTCAAGGTTTGCATATTAAAACAAGGGATCAAATGTTCATCTGTAAAGAATTACTATCACAGAACAGCAAGGTCCACTTGTAGCTCCAAATAAGGTAACCAAGAAGCTCTTCTTATCAAGCAATACTTTACCAATATTGATCTTTTAAGATAAAATAACTGATTGGTAGAGATTTTATTTTTAGGATTACTAGAATTGAATGATAATAAAAATAAGCCAAAATTCTTTCTGCAAATATCAGAAGTTTTGCCCAGCTTAGAAAAATTCTAAACTATTATTTTATAAATCATAATCTCTATAATAGTGGTTCCTTCTCATATTCCAAACCTTAAAAAAAATTAATTTGTTGAGATATAATTCATCCAAACCCTTCCTAAACAGAGCTAATCAATTCCTTGCATACTTACATATAATTCATACACCTATCAACCTTTTTATATTTAATTCACCTAACCCAGTTAAGGCAGGTTTCCAAAACAAATTCTTAAGACCTATTACGAAGAGCATATATAAAATAACAACTCACAGTTGATCCAAGTTTGATGGATATGGCTGAGGCTTTCTTTGTCATCTGACTACCTATGGCAAATCCAAACTTGGAGATCTTTGTAGGTTTTGTTGTGAAGTCTTCAGCTTCTTCTTCAGCTGATCGCTTCTCAGCGCTGCGACTGGAACTTTCCCCTCCATTACTGGAAGAAACAGTCTTAGTTTTCACAGGTTTTTCTGCTTCTTCTTCAGTTCCTGGTGAAGTCGAAACAACTTACCAAGATGAGCTATTTTTACTGAGCAGATTGATGGGAGCAGCAACCTCAAAAAAGCATCATTATAAGAAAGATACCTCTGCAGTTGTCACCTACTGACCCAACAGTCTCTTCCACTGTTAAGAGTATACAGCAGGAACTGAGATTGTGTGGCAGTAGAAGACACTCCCATGAATTAACTAGCATAAAATACAGAGCAATTTAAAATTATAAATATGGAATTCACAAAAAGCAAAGGCCCTTCAACTAAACACTATTATATAAATTGCACAATAATCTAGTTATGTGAGATTTTGCTTTTTAAAAATTAAGGTCTACAAAGTCTTCTCCACAAGCTAGTTTGTGAGCTATTAGTCACATCATAGGATAATACATTTGACTAATAAATTCTAATATTCTTCAGTAATGTACTACTAGTTATACAAAGTACTTAGTTAATGAACAGCCCATTATTACTTGAACTACAATGTTAATAAAGCCTGGAGTAATTTTCTTGAGTGCTGTGATCCTCATGTACATCTTACATAATTTTTAACTTATAAAGGAACTTCAAGGAAGATTTCAAGGTCACCAGCTTTTGGGTAATGTAATTCTACTCTGAAAGCTTGGTTATCACCTGTTAGGTTTATACATTATTTTTTTTCTCATGAAAGAAAGATGAGCTAATTATAATTTCAAAAAGTAGAAAGCATATATATTTGGAATTTTGCTCGTGTTTGCATTAATCAATAATAAGATTAGTTCATATCTTAAGTAACAGGTCTGTTATACAAGGCTATTTAAGAATATACTGGGAGGTTAAGATAGAAAGCTAACTATTATTAAAAATTTTATTTTCTTTTGCCAGTTTACCAATTCACCCTATAGAATGAATGTACCGGTATTCTGCTACATTCGATAGTTTATTTATGAAGAAGGAGAAGGTGCTTTAAGGGATGGCCCTGACAATTGCTAAGAAACAGGACAAAAAACTAGCACCTGGGGAGGGAGGGGGGTGATTTAAACACATATAGAATGACAATTAATAGATTAAAAACCAGAAGCTATAGATCTCAATTTATAGTTTTGGAATTATAGCCTATAGTTAATAAGCACTTTGAATAGAACATTTTATTTTGTTTGAAGGAAAAATAAAAGGATCTCTATTTCTTTTGGGCAAGGGGTGAGAGTTATGCCAATGTAGAAATGGAATTAAGCAGGATTAGGTTTTGGGAATTTCCCCAAGAGGTGCCATTCACTTATTTGGATATGAAATTACAAAAGCATCTGAAGAATGAAAGATTGCTATCAAAAGTCCTACAGAACTCAATTTAGAACATCGGTAAAGAAGAAATATTGGGGAAGCCGGGATGGCTCAGTGGGTTAAGCACTCGCTTTGCAGCGCCGGGGACCGAGGATCGAATCCCGGTCACAGCCCGTGCGGACCCATGTGCTGAACTGGGGAGCTCCCCCAGTTCAGTTCTCTCTCTCTCTCTCTGTCAATAAATAAATAAATAAATAAATAAATCTTTAAAAAAAAGAAGAAGAAATATTATGCAAAGTTTTTTTCAAAGTCTGTGTTTATAACTAAAATCATGTATGCTAAATTTTATTCTGCTTTCTATTTATAGTGTTAATCAGATATGAAATTTATAGTAAAACCTAAACAGTGATAACTTCTTTGTGACTGATACCCAGCTACAATAGAAAACTCTGTATTAGGACATATAGAAACCCAGAAAAACATCAAGGGAAAGCTGGGATGCGGGTAAAGCACTCGCGTTGAAGCCCCAAGGAACGAGGATCGAATCCCGGCCTCGGCCCATGCCGACCCACATGCTGAACTGGGGTGTGCCCCCAGTTCAGTTCTTGCCGGAACCTATGTGGGAGGCTCCTGGCCCAGTTCCTGCCTGGCGCAGCCCTGTGCCTGCCTGTGGAGTGAAACTATATGGAAAACTAACGTCAACTATGGAGACTGCTCTGGGCCCTCCCCCTTCTCTATCTCTCTCTGTCTCTGTTTCTCTCTGTCAAAAATCAATAAAATAGGGGAAGCCGGGATGGCTCAGTGGATTAAGTGCTCACTTTGCAGCACCCGGGATCCAGGATCGAATCCCAGACCCAGCCCGTGCGGACCCATGTGCTGAACTGAGGAGTTCCCCCAGTTCAGTTCTCTCTCTGTCTCTGTATCTCTCTCTCTCTTTCTGTCAAAAACAATTAAAAAAAAAATCAATAAAATAAATCTTTAAAAAACAACAACAAAAAAACATCAAAAAGAACATTTAGGGGAAGCCGGGATGGCTCAGTGGGTTAAGCGCTCACTTTGCAGCCTCGGGGACCGAGGATCGAATCCCTCCCCCGGCCCGTGCGGACCCATATGCTGAGCTGGGGAGTGCCCCCAGTTCAGTTCTCACGAGGGCGAGACCCCGGCCCAGTTCCTGCCCTGTGCAGCCCCACCCACCTGTGGAATGAAACTATGTGGAAAAACCAATGATGTGCAACTATGGAGACTGTTCTGGGCCCTCCCCCTTCTCTCTGTCTCTGTATCTCTCTCTCTGTCAAAAACAATAAATAAATCTTTAAAAAAAAAAAAAGAACATTTAGTTTTGACTATAGTGTCAATGCTCTTTGAACTGTGACTCAAGTGCTATTGTCAAGATTTTTGGTTGTTTTAAAACCTATCTTTACTTAATTCTAGGCTTCCTTTTACCCAGAAAATAATTCTGAAACAAAGAATCTAGAAAAATTAAAGCACAAAAATGAGAAGTGAAAACATAATTCTTACTATAATAGCATTAAATAAGACAACTAGCTGAACTAGTATGTGCTAACAGGCGGAACACAATAATGTCCATGCTGTTAGAAAGATTCCTTTGGAGACTGCTCTAGAAAATGGTATCATGAAAAGGAGAGCTGGGAAAACTATTCTAGCATTAATTAATTAATCAACTGGCAGCAACTTGATTTTATTCACATCTGCATTCTTGTCATCTGAAGAGGTAAATTATGAAGTCCACTCAAATCTCAGGTACATACTATAAATTAAACATACATGACTATTAGGCTATTTCTACACAACTCATTTCAGATCCAGCAATTTATTTCTGGCTATAGTAAATAACTGACTTGTTCACTCTCAAGTAGTTACTTTTTTTTCTTTGTAAGCAATTGTAAATACTCAATAGCTTTAGAATACGTCTACTCTTCAATGAAAAGGTGGAGGGGAAGAAGTGAAGTAAGATGGGTACACTATTAATACACATTACTTAGGGTGGACTGAGCTGTTATTTTCTCTTCATGTAATTTTCTTCTAACAATTAATTATATAATAGGATACACAAAACATTTAGAAAATAAATCAAATAAAATAATAAAGATGGAAAAATATGACAGCAAAATCTGTTATTATCAGTGTGATTACAACTTCTACAATTTTATATATAGCTCATTAGAAGTGAAAATTATTTCAACCTAATGTAAGCTTTGAAATATACCATTAAATATAAATATCAACTCTCAAGTCTATTAAGTGCTTTCTTTTAAACACAGTATGTACTACTTTAATATTTGGGGCTTTAAAACTACTGTTTTCAATTTATTTAATGAGAATTTTTGTACTTTGGAACTATGGAAAACAAAATTTTGGATGACCATAGATTAGTGAGATGAAAACTTTTAGCAACATTATTTTAAAAGATGAATAAATATGTGGTCAGATTTTTAAAAATAAGAAAATCACAAATCAATTCATAACAAAACATGGCTAGTTATATCAAATTACTAGATTTTTTTATATAGGAAAGTTTTAATAAAAGGAATTTTTATCTAGTTTTGTATTCATTCTAAGCAAAATGTGTAGACTGATTAATGTGAAATCATATTAGACAAGATATAAGCATTTTTCCCCATTGATAGTTGAGGAGAGGAGGGCCTTTGAACACAAAGGCACCTTACTTTGAAAAAACCACCTAATAAGAAAGTTTAAGGGTACTCTTCACGACTCATTTGAACATTGATAACTTCTTCCTCTGAAAAAGGATAAACAGCTACCTCTCTAACAGGACTGATGTGCAGCTTAAATGAGAACATATTTCAGACCCTCCCAGTTTCTGCCATAATAAATGTCACTTTTATTAAAGTAGATCTTAAATAACCTAAAATACCCTAAAATGATCATGATTATGGTAAGAACAACTGTTCTCTATAGTTTCTGTTTCAAGGAGTTACAAAAATTTAGCCAATGAAAGAAAAAATTATCTAAGGTCTCACCCTCAGCATTCTCTCTCCACTTTGAGAGTAGGTGGTTCAAGTACATAGCTTTTCTTACTGACATAAATTCATGTTAACTATGGAAGTAATCTCATAAAAAATACTTATACTTCCAACTTACTGGATTGTTCAATAGGAATTTAAAAACCAGAATTCTCTAGTTAAGCCGCTAAGACAAACTTCATAGTGTTTCAAAACAGTGCCTGTATGTCACAAAATAATCAATTTACCAATATCCACTGTATTAAATGTTTTAACTTTATCTTTGTACAATTTCATTAAAAATATGACATTCAAAAATAGTTCATATGTAACCACTATTTTTGTGTAAAGGAAGGCACACCCAAGGCAAATTACATGTTACTAAAGGGTATTACTTATTCTAAGTCACCAATAAGGAATCCATAACTTTTAACACCGATTAGCAAAGATAATTTTATACTAATCCCACATACAAAAACATGCTAAAATAGAAACATTAATATTCATAGTACAGAGCTATTTATCCCTAACTGAAAGGGTGGTAGATAAATTATGTGGACTTATGCTCACACTTAAGGTACATTTTGTCAGCACATTAAATACATCTCTTGTATTCTCAGTCAAGATACCTAAGCCAGTCCAAAACTTAAGATAGTCTAAGGCCAGATAAGATCTTTAGGCTACAGATTTTTGTTTCCCCTAAAACTACTTTTTAATGTAATTTTACTCAATGATATCCACAATAATTTTTGAAGGAAAAAATATCCCTACCGAGGTAGTACTAGGTGGTTTAAACTGTTGTTTCATAACCTGTTTTATTAGTGAAAAAATGGGGGCGAGTAGGAGGAAACAGAGTTGTGGCTCAACTAACTGCATTGTATATGTTTTTTAATGAGGAAATTCTGGGTCCAAAGTAACTGAACACATTACACTTTTCTCAATTTTTGTTCCCAAGGCAAGTCACATTAAACACTACGTTAGTAGGTTCTAACAGCTGCCTTCACATGCTATCAATGTTCTCCATTTTCTCTGTTACTTTAAGAAATAAGAACTTGAGGGAGTTAATTGAATTGAGAGTAATATTTAAAACGTTCTGAAGAGATTATGATCAGCTCGCACGTGTTAAGTTTCTGCCTTGTTAGACAAAGGGAGGACTCGAGACATTACATGTTTTCTTTTTCTTAATGTACAAGATCCAAATATGCAGGGGTGGAGGGGGCAGAATAAAGATAGCTGTAACCTGAGTTTACGTCGTAACACAATACAGGAGTCACACTAGCCTATTTAGCCACCTAAATATCTGGCATACAGATAGCCGCCAACAGAAAAGGCAGACACTTCATAAAAAGGCAACCAAACCCTAACCCTACACCCCGTTGCTTAAGCAGCCGGCAGGCAAAGTATTTCTCTTTTCTCCACCGCCTGGCCCATCCCGTTACAGGCTTTTAAATATAGGAAAGAGCAAAGGCCAGGCTCGTTCACCTCCTAACCAAAAAGCAGCAAACTAACCCCTAGGTGTAACTGAGAGGTCGGCACCATTGGAAATTAGGCCTGCGGCCACTGCTCAGTAACTCCCACTGTGTGTACGCGTGTTTTGTGTGATGTGCGTCTCCAGTGTGGTGGCGGCGGCTCCTGCGTTACCGCTCCTGGTCCCACCCGGAGTTCGACCCCCCCTTTCTGGTGCCCATCTCCCTTCGCCATGGCTTCCGCTGGGGGGCAGGAGGTGATGAACAGTGGTCGACTACCCCCCGGAAAGGAGGCGATAAGGGTCCGGATCCTACCGGGCCGCACCGGGCGTGCCCGGGGCTCGTTTAGGCCCAGCACCTGGCCGGGTGAGCGCCAGATCCGCCCATTCTCGCTCCACACTACGCCCCCCACCCTGGGGAGCTCAAAGAAAGACCCAGAGCATCCCACTCAGCCCGCGACGCTGGGGTTGTGTTCACCTCCGGCGGCTCCAACTCGCTGCGGCTTTTCAGGTTTCTCCTCTCCCGCGTTCCCGTCCGCCATTTTCCCCGCTGCGGCCTCCCTGCAGCCACGCCAAGGACGTCACGGTCCCGCCCAGTAACCATTGAGTTGCGGAGCGGGCTGGAGAGGCGGGAGGCTGCCTAGAGCGGCCCTAGAGGGTGAAAAGAGGCCTTTCGGAAACAGACGTGGGTGTGACGTCATCGAGAAGCCGCCATTGTAGGAAGGGCGGGAAAGGTTGGGCGCCTTCTATGAGGTCTCGTTTAGGGCTTTTACTGTAGGTGGGTTAGATTTTCATGGTCTAGTGGTGGATCCGGAGAAGTGAGGGGTGGTGGTGGTGGTGATGGTGGTGGTGGTGGGGTCCTCACTCATGAAACTGGAATCGTGTAAGATTTCTGCAGACTGGGGTGTGGTTGCCGCTTAAGCTAACAGGCTCTTTCATTTTGGTCTTGCTAAATCTCTTGTGCCTACTCAAAAAATAAAAAAATGTAGGGCAGTATTCTCTTTCCCTACTTCGAAGGGAAATTAGCGTTTATTGAGCGCCCTCTTGTGTCGGCCCCTTATTTTGTTTAATCCCCACCATTGCCCAGTGCGGAATTATCCTCTTAATTAACTCTTGAGAGTTAAGGCCAAAGAGTAATTTGACCAAGATCAAGTAGCCAGGTGGTAAAACTGCTTTTTTCTAAAGGCCGGAATTTCTGTATTAAGTTAAGAGAAGTTATTAAGTGAAGATTTCAGTAATTTCTGCCTTACTTAGAAATCTTTAGTAGATTCCCCGGGTTTGCAGAACGGAGTCCAAGAGTTATATTAGGTCCCATCCTAACTTTTCAGCCTCATTTTCCCTTTTCCTCTGTAGTTATATTGCTCTTGTGCCACACAGGGTTGATTACTTGCTTAGGGAACTGGAATTTCTGGGTTTTCCTTACAGTATACAGTGAATATTACAGAAATTGGTCTTAAAGAGTCAGAACTTGGGCTTGAATACCCTGATTTACCTTTTTACTAGCTGAATAAACTTGAGGTTTTTATTTAACAATAATGAAAAAAAAAATTGAGGTTTTTTTTCAACTGTCTACAGACCTTTTTCCTTCTCTATAAAATAGAAATAACAATAGTACCTACTCAAACGGAGGTCATGGGGACCAAATGAGATAATTTCTGTATAACATTCTTTGGTCACTTTATACTTAATTTAGTAAGAAAATTGTCTTTCTAAATGGCTCAAAAGTTTTTTGACAATACTTTCTTCCCTCAACAGAGACCATGTAAAGATTCTTTTTTTCTTCATAGCACTTTTTACTGTGCATTTCACATATGAAAGGTGGATAGATGACTCCTCAGGCTCCAAGTTTGGAGAATGAAGAAAATATCAAAGTATGTTTCCCGTGGCAGAAGATGGTGATTGGATGATTGGAAGTCCCTGTTCTATCATTTATGATAGTATCTGTAAACGTGCCCAGCAAAATATTTTACATAGAGCAATTAATTCATGTTTGTTTTGTTTTTCCCAGATGCAATCTTCAAAAATTACTTAATCATGAGACTTTCACTTCCATCATTTTTTTTTTTTAAAGATTTATTGGTTTTTGACGGAGACTTGACAGAGAGACAGAGAGAAGGGGGATGGCCCAGAGCAGTTTTCATAGTTGACAGCATAAGTTTTCCATATAGTTTCACTTTGCCGGTGGGCACAGGGTTGCGCAGGGCAGGAACTGGGCCGGGAGCCTCCTGCATAGGCCCCGGCAAGAAATGAACTGGGGGTACACCCCCTGTTCAGCATATGGGTTTGCATGGGCCAGGCCCAGAATTTGATCGTTGGGCTTCGGGGCTGCAAAGAGAGTGCTTAACCCTCTGAGCCATCCCAGCTTCCCCACTTCCATCATTTTTAAAGAGACATAACCATGGAATTTTTATGTTAATTTATTTACTTATAGATATCTATATTTTTAAATGAGCAAAATAAAGTTTAGAGAGGTCATATATACCTATGTAGGAATAGATTTAGGTTTGTATACCACAGTGCTGAAGTTAAGGATGAAAGATACTAAACAATTCACCTGTCAGTTCCATGAAGGCACATCTTGCTCACCATTGTTTCCTCAGGACCTAGCTTATACCAGTTTCAATAAATATTCACTGAAGAAATGAATGCAAACCTGAGTAACCTCCAACGGATGGGATAGGGAATGTTGCAGTGTACTGCAAAGTAAGGAGCAATAGCATTCCATCAGACAAAACTGATTTTAAATTCAAATTCTACCATTTGCTAATTCTGTGAGTTTGAATTGATAAAGCAATCTTACTGATCATGTTTTAACTATAAAAATGTAATAATACTTATAGTGTTACTGAGGGAATTAAGTAAGATAATACAGGCAAAACCTGTATTATAGTGCCTGGCTTATGGTGGACAGTTATTTAATGGTAGCTGTTGTTTGTAATATCAAAGGGCTATGCAAATAATGGTTTAACTACAGCTGGAAATGGCAGGTAATATGGACAGTCATTTTAATTTGAATGTATAATTTGTGAGGTGACTGCTATAATATTCAACATTTATTCATGCTTACTATATGCCAAGTAGTTTGCAAATTTTTAACCTGAAATCAGGACATTTAAGTCATCACAACCTTATGAATTAAGTGCTACTGTTATTCTCAATTTTTTATTTGTTTGAAGATTTATCTTATTGTTTTTGAAAGGAGAGAGAGATTGGGGGTGGTGGGGGGTGGGGAGGGCCCAGAGCAGTCTCCATAGTTGTACATCATTAATTGTGACATAGTTTTATTCCACACAGGTGGATGTGGGGCTGCACAAGGTGAGAAACAAACTGGGGGCATGGGAGGTGAGAACCTTCACCACCATCCTGGTGGTTACCAGTACTCTGAAGTTCAGCATATGAGTTTGCACAGGCCAGGGCCAGGACTTAATCCCTGGACCTTGTGGTTACCAGGCAAGTGCTTACCTGCTGAGTCATACTGGTATCTTCAATTCTTTCTTTTTTAATTTATAAACTTGGTTGTCTTTAATAATAAAAATGTTTTACATTTTTGAAAGCCCTTTTGAACATTAAATCCTTTGATCCTCTGAATAAATTTATAAAGTATTTTCCCCTCATTTTATTGTTTAAGATACTGAGTTTCAGAAAGTGTAGTAGAGCACTTTTTTGTTTGTTTTTTTCCCTCCTCTGCCTTCCACCGTTTCTGCTTTACTCTCCCCTTCTGTCTGGCAACCACTAAACTGTTGTCTGTGTCTATGAGTTTTTGTTTGTCTTGAAGCTTTTTGCTTTTAGTTTTATATCTCACACATGAGCAAAGACTCTTCTCTTGATTTTTTGTCTTATTTATTTCACTCAGTATTATTTCAAGATCCATGTTCTTTTTTTTAAAGATTTTTTTTTTAGAGATTTTATTTTTTTATTGTTTTTGACAGATATATATATATATGTATATGTGTGTGTGTGTGTGTATATATATATATACACACACACACACACACACACACATATACACACATACACATACAGAGACAGGGAGAGAACTGAACTGGGGGCACTCCCCAGTTCAGCATATAGGTCCACACTGGCCAGGGCCGGGATTCGATCCTTGGTCCCTGGCGCTGCAAAGTGAGTGCTTAACCCACTGAGCCATCCTGGCTTCCCCTTAAAGGTTACTTTTTTTGTTTGTTTGTTTTGACAGAGAGAGAGAGAGAGATACAGAGACAGAGAACTGAACTGTGGGAACTCCCCAGTTCAGCACCTGGGTCCACACGGGCCGGGGCTGGGATTTGATCCTCAGTCCCCAGCGCTGCAAAGTGAGCGCTTAACCCACTGAGCCATCCCGGCTTCCCCCTAGATCTATGTTTTTGTAAATTATAGTATTTCATCTTATTGCTGAGTAGTATTCCATTGTGTATATGTACCACATTTTCTTTATCCAATCATCTATTGAAGGACACTCGGGTTGTTTCCATGTCTTGGCCATTGTGAATAATGCTACAGTGAACATCATTGGGGTACATATATCTTTGCAGAAAAATTTTTTAAATTTTTGGGGTAGATACCCAGAAGAGGGATTGCCGGGTCATATGGTAACTCTACTGTATTCTTAGTTATTTTTCTTAATATTTATTTTATTTTTTGACAGACAGAGAAGAGGGAGGGCCCAGAGCAGTTCCCACAGCCCCACATACTAGTTTCGACATAGTTGCATTCCACACAGGTGGACGCAGTGCCACACAGGGCAGGAACTGAACCAGGGGCCTCCCACATGGGAAGCACACCTGGACAGAAACCGAATTGGGGGCCTCCCACATGGGAAGCACACCCTAGGTGGGAACCAAACTGGGGGTCTCCAACTTGGGAAGCACTCCCCAGTTCATCATATGGGTCCACACTGGCTGAGGCTGGAGCCAGGACTTGATCCCTGGACCCCACAGTCGCAATGAAAGTGCTCAACCTGCCGAGCCATCCCCACATCCACCCCAATTCTTAATATTTTGAAGAAGCTCCACACTGTTTTCCATGGTGGCTGTACCAACTTACCATACATTCCCATCAGCAGTGTATGAGGGTTCCTTTTTCTTCATCACCTCTCCAATACTTGTTGTTATTTGTCTTGTTGATGATAGCCACTCTAAGAGGTAAGAGTTGATAACTATTGTGATTTTTAAAAAAAGATTTATTGTTTTTGACAGAGAGAGAGACTGAGAGAAGGGGGAGGGCCCAGAGCAGTCTCCATAGTTGTACATCATCAGTTTTTGACATGGTTTCATTGCACACACAGGTGGGAGCTGTGCAGGGCCGGAACCGGGCTGGGGGCCTCCTGCATGGGAGACATGCCCCCTCAAGCCAGGGATCAAACCAGAGGGTGGAGGGTGGTGAGGACTGAACTGGGGCCTCCTGCATGGGAAACACGCCCCAGTTCAGCATATGGGTCCACACGGGCCAGGGTCGGGATTTGATCCTTGGTCCCTGGGGCTGCAAAGCGAGTGTACAACCTGCTGAGCCATCCCAGCTTTCCCATCTATTGTGATTTTGATTTGCATTTCCCTAATAGTTAATGAAGTTGAGCATTTTCCCATGTTATCTGTTGGCTGTTTGTATTCTTAGAAGTGTCCAGTCCCTTTGCCCATTTTTTAAATTGGATTGGTTGTTTTTTTTGTTGTTGAGTTGTATGAGTTCTTTATACATTTTGGCCTCTTTATACATGTTAGCGCCTTCTGTGAGGCATTATTTGCTAATACCTTCTCCCATTCGGTTGGTTACCTCTTTGTTTTGTTGATGGTTTCTTTTGCCATGCAGAAGCTTTTTAGTTTGATTTAATCCCATTTATTAATTTTTGCTTTTACTTCCCTTACTTTTGAGGTCAAATTTATAAATTCCTCCCTGAACCCAAGGTCCATAAGCTTAGTGTTCCCTCGCCACTTCGCGCTTCATGTTTTGCGGCTTCAGTGCTTTGCGGGTTTTTCCAAAATATTCATCAAAAAATAAAAATGAAAAAATACAACCATGTCGGCAGCCACATTGCGGAAAGGAGCGTTGTTTCATGTTGATGCGCTAGAGAGAAGGATCCCTGCATGTCAAACAAAGAGATGAGTTGACTCAGAGTACATACCACGGGCTCTCATAAAGGTGCGTGATTGGTTTCTGGTGCGACATCGACCAATGAGAAAATTCCTAGGGGTAAATCCTACTTCGCGGTTTTTCAGCTTTCGCGGAAGGTTCTGGTCCCCATTAACCGCGAAAAACGAGGGATCGCTGTACTGATGCTTTCTTCAATGCATTTTATTGTTTCAGGTCTTATGTTTAGGTCTTTGATACACTTTCAGTTAATTTTGTTATATGGTGACAGATTGCAGTCCAGATTCATTCTTTTGCATGTGGTTTTTCAATTTTCCTGGCACCATTTATTGAAAGGCTTCCTTTTCTCCATTGTATGTTTTTGACTCCTTTGTAGAATATTATCTGTCCCATGTCTTTGTGGGTTTGTTTTTGGATTTTCAATTCTTTTCCATTGACCTGTGTATTTTCCTGCCAATACCGTGCTGTTTTGATTATTGTCGCTTTGTAATATTAGTTGAAGTCAGGGAGTGTGATGCCTCCAGCCTTCTCTTTACTGTCACTTTTATGGAAGAAGAAAATTGGGACACTGAAAAGGTGGAGCTGAACTTGGAATTCAGTCAGAGAGCTACAAATTCAGGAAAAGTAATCATGGTTTCATTAACCTTGAGTAGGCTTAATGCAGCCTTTTAATCCTATTATAGTAGACTCTCAGTTAACCAGTACCCATGGGGATTGGTAGACACTAGATAAATGTAAATAGACTCTTGGTTAACTAGAATTCAAGCAACTGGCACTCTCAAGCTACCGGCTGCTGATTGCTTGAATTCTGGTTAATGGAGAGTCTATTGTATATTGCCCTGTAGGACTCTCAAGTTTTAGTGTGTATCTGTATCAGAACCACTTGAAGGGCCTTTTGACTTGAAGGAAACTCTGAGCTAAAACCAGCTCTGAAGGGCCTTTTAAAACACAAAATTAAAACTCTGATACCACAGACAGTTTTTTATTTTGTAGGTTCAGTGGGTAGGAGTCCCCCAGTTTGCATTTCTAACTATTAATAGTTCCCAAATGACGTTGCTGCTGCAGCTTTGGGGACCATGTTTTGAGAACCATCAGCCCTAATTCATTCACTTTCTTAGACTATTTCACACTTTCTCTGCTATCCCAAAACATCGATCTTCACCCTCTCAGCTGATGACTTTGCTTCGTATTTTCACTGAGAAAATAATAGAAATCAAGATAGAACTTCTGTATATTCTCACCATATCTGTGGTATGGTACCTGCATTTGTACTTTCTGTCTTCTGTTACTTCTGCAGTAGATAGTATCCTTGTTTTTTACTCCTCTCATCCCATTGTTTTATCAGACCTCCCCCCCCACACACACACTACTAGATCATTCCCAACAGTTTTATATCTCCCATTTACATGGCTTTATATCTCCCATTTTTACAAAACAATAACAAAAAAGACTCTTCTCTTGATCTCATAGCTATTTTCCTCTAGCTCTTCATTACTTTTTCCCTTCATATTGAAACTCTTTTAAAGATTTATTTTATTGTTTTGAGAGAGAGAGAGAAGAGGGAAAGCCCAGAGCAGTCTCCATAGTTGTGTCATTGTTTCATTCCACACATGTGTATGTGGTGTGATGGAGGGTGGGAACCAAACCAGGGGCTGCCCACATGGGCGGCGGGAACCTCTACCACTGAGCCATCCTGGTGGTTACCAGTTGCAAGACAGTTCAGCATATGGGGTATTGCACGGGGATTGGAACCCCGGACCTTGCAATTGCAAGACAAGTACTCAGCCACTGAGATATCCTGGCATCCCCTAGAAATTTTGAAAGGATTGTTTATACTGTCTCCAGTATCTTTTTGGTATTCAGTAACTACACTGCTACCATCTGGTCTACTCCACTATTATCTTTCACCTTTATTGCAATAGACTCCTAACCAGTTCATCTTTTTTTCAACTTCTAATTAATTAATTAATTTATTTATTTATTTATTATTTTTGACAGGGAGAGGGAGAGAGAGAGAGAGATACAGAGACAGACAGAACTGAACTGGGGGAGCTCCCCAGTTCAGCACATGGGTCCGCCCGGGCCAGGGCCAGGATTTGATCCCCGGTCCCCAGCGCTGCAAAGTGAGCATTTAACCCACTGAGCCATCCCGGCTTCCCCTTTTTTTCTTTTTTTAAGGTTTATTTTATTGTTTTTGACAGAAACAGAGAAAATCAGAGATAAGGAGGAGGGCCCAGAGCAGTCTCTGTAGTTGTACATCAATAGTTTTCCACACAGTTTCATTCCACACAGGTGGGCGGGGACCACACATGGTGGGGACTGGGCTGGGGGCCTCCTGCATGGGAAGCACACCTCAGTTCAGCACATGGATCTGCATGGGCCTCGGCCTGGATTCGATCCTCAGTCTCCAGGGCGACAAAGCGAGTACTTAACCTGCTGATCCATCCCAGCTTCTCCCGGTTCCTCTTTTATAATCTAGTATCAACACCGCAGCCAGAGTGATCCTTTAAAAAACATTCACTCAACAAATTTTTAAGGCTTGTTATGTGCCAGTCACTGTACCAGACCTTGGGGATATAGGAGTGAATCAAAAAGAAAAACAAACAAAAAACCCTGCCCTCAAGGAGTTTAAAATCTCTTAAATAATCAGGAACATGTCACATCTTTACTCAAGACTAGCTGGTCTTGGGAATGCTGGGATAGTTCAGCAAATTGAGTGTTTACCTTGCAACCATGAGCTCTGGGGATCAAGTCCAGGCCCTGGCCATGCAAACCCATATGCTGAACTGTGGCACAACTGGAAACCACCAGGATGGTGGCAAAGGTTCTCACCTTCCATGCGGGGGGTGGGGGGTGGGGGGCCCAGTTTGGTTCCTGCCCCGCATGGCCCCACATCCACCTGTGTGGAATAAAACTGTGTCACAACTAATTATGTACACTATGGAGGCTGCTCTGCTCCCACCTCTCAAAACAATAAAATCATAAAAAAAAAAAGACAAAAAAAAAGACTAGCCAATCTTCCCATTTCATTCAGAATAAAAACCAAAGTTCTTACAATGGTCTAAGAGGCTTACATGACACAACTAGCTACAACTCTGATCTCATCTTCACTTCTTTTTTCCCACTTGGCTTGTCACTCTAGCATCCTTATACCTTGAACTTTCAGGGCTTTTGCACTCATTGGTCCTTAACTTGGAACTTCCTTCCCTCATATCTCCATAGCTCCTTCCTTCAGGTCTTTACTCAAATATAAATCTTATCAATCTTTATACAAATTAGAAAAAAAAATGCTCTCTTGGATGCAATTTTTAAAGCTCATAGTTTAAAGGCAGATAGTGCCTTTGTGTGAAGAAAATGGTGCTTCTTCCTTCTAGCAAACATGGTGCTTCACCAGAGTGCATGGCTTGGAGAAAGTAGTATGGGTTCTCTTGTGCAGAACAAGCTGCTTAGAAGTCATACCGCAACCACTTTTTATAACATAGTAATATGCCTATCCAGTCAGCTTTCCCCTTTCTCCCTTAACCTTCACATCACTTATTGCTATCTGACATTTTACATATTTGTCTGTCTCCTCCTTTCTGTCCAGAATTTAATGTCCATGAAGCCTGAGAATACTTTATTCACTGCTGTATCACCTAAAACACTTCTGGGCACATACTAAGTTCTCAATAAATATTTGCTGAATGAATGAATGAGCCAATGTGGAGGATAAGCTGCTAGAGTGGGAAAAATAAGACAATTGCTGTGATATGGCAGTCAAGGAAAAAGTATTTTAAGGAGGGAAGAGTTAAGTAGATAATGCCATGGAAATGGCCACTCAGCCTGGCTGGAAACAATAGAACTGATGTAAGCAAAACACAGATCACAGGGTTATCAAGCGCTACTTTAGAGCTGTGACAGCCACTATCTACATGTAACTTTTTCTTTTTTTTACCTCTAACATCTTTCAACATAGTTGCATCCTTTTTTTATTATTGTTAAACTTATTGGGGGTGACATTGGTTCATAACAATTACACTGTTTCTATGTGTACAATTCTACATTTCGTTGTCGATGCATTGCATTATGTGCTCTGCATCCAGAATCCGCTCTTTCCATCACCATATATTTGATGCCCCCTAGCTCCTACACCCCACCCCCATCCCCCAGCTTTGCCACCCACCTCCTCCCTTACCTTCAGGTAACCACTAAACTATTGACTGTGTCCATGAATTTTTGTTTCTTTGCTACTTTCAGTTTTATATTTCACCTAGGAGTGAGGTCATGTTTCTTGATTCTTTCAGTCTGACTTTTTCGCTTAAGATGTTTTCAAGGTTCATTCATTCATGTTGCCACAAATGGCTGTATTTCATTGTTCCTTATCGCTGAGTAGTATTTCATTGCATAAATGTACCACAACTTATTTATCCAGTCATCTATCAAAGGACACTTTGGTTGTTTCTACAACTTGGCCACCATGAACAGTGCTGCAATGAACATTGGGGTACATATGTCTATGCAGGTTAAGGTTTCCAGGTTTTTTGGGTAGATACCCGGAAGACAAGGTTTGCTGAGTCATAAGGCACTTCCATTCCTAGTTTTTTGAGGCATCTCCATACTGC
>PVKE010026013.1:0-22622 GCA_004027555.1 Craseonycteris thonglongyai | reverse complement strand
CTGCAGTGACACCAACTGGGAATCAAAAGACAGACCCCTTCATATCTGCCTGGGCAAAACATTTTATCTCTAAGAAGAAAAACACTCTGTCAACAATGAGTACCCTAGAGGTGGGGGAATCTTCTCAGAAAATAATAAATTATCCCCCAAAAAGAAACTTAAGAATATAGAAATATAAAAGTTAAATGACACTGCATTTAAGGCTGCAGTTCCAAAGAAAGGCAACTATTCAAAGGAAAAAAAACTGAATGTTCTCAGAAATAAAATATCTGAACAAAAGGAATACTTTAACAAATAAATTTAAACTATAAAAAAGAAAACAAAATAAAATTCTGGAGATAAACCATGCAATGGAAGATGTGAAAAATAAAATAGCTAGTATAAGAAGCAAAACCAATGTGACAGAGGAAAGAATTAGTGATATCAAAGAAAGAAAAAATGGAAATGTCACAAGACAAAAAAGATATGAGCATTAGAAAAAATGAAAGATTTCTACAAGAACTATCTGACTCCACCAATAGGAGCAACATAAGAACCAGGTATTCTGTAGGGAGCAGAGCACAGAATGAGAACAGAATTGTTTTAAATAAACAGTAGATGAGAACTTTGCAAATACATGGAAAGAGCTAGAAGTCCAAATTCAAGAATGAATAGGTCCTGTAATTACCTGAATCCTAGTAGACCTTCTCCAAGGTACATTATACTGAAGATGTCAATGATCAAAGACAAAGAAAGAATCCTCAAGAAAGCCAAGAAAAAACAAAAGCCTATAACCTACAAAGAAAAGGCAATTAGTCTATCCTCAGACTTTTTTAGCAGAAATTCTAAAAGCCAGAGATGAGTAAAATCAAGTATTCAAAATATTAAAAGAAATTACCAGCCAAGAATAATCTATTCAGCAAAATTATCCTTTATTTTATTTTATTTATTTTTTTATATTTTAGAGTACTTTGTTTAATTTTGCATCTATGGCAGAAAGCAAGATGAGAAAATGACAATGCCCATAAACGTATAGTATATTTCTTCACAAGATCAGAGAATACTTTAGGAAAAAAGACAAGTCCCTTGTAAGTAAAGGAAGTGTTCATCCTTGATTTGCATAAGCTGTGGGCAACTTTTTCTTTCTTGTTTTCTTGACTTAAACCTATTAGTTTTTTTATTGTTAAATTTATTGGGGTGACATTGATTGGTAAAAATTAGATCATTTCCAGATGTACAAATCTACATTATATCACCTATATATTGCATTATGTGCTCACCACCCAGAATCAGCTCTCCTTCCATCACCATATATCTTTTGTCCAATCCCACCTCCCCACTCCCACTCTTCCTTCCCTCTCCTTCCCTTCACTCAGGTAGTCACCAAACTATTGAGTGTGTCCGTAAGTCTGGTGTGCACTCCCACCTCCCCTCCCCACTCTCCCTCCCTGCTATTGTGTCCATAAGTCTTTGTTTCTTTGTTATTTTCAGTTTTATAATCCACCTATAAGTGAGGTTATATGTTTCCTAATTCTTTCAGTCTGACTTATTTCACTTAATAAAATGGTTTCAAGGTCCATCCATGTTGTCACAAATGACTGTATTTCGTCTTTTCTTATTGCTCAGTAGTATTCCATTGTGTAAATGTACCATGACTTCTTTATCCAGTCATACGTTGAAGGGCATTTTGGTTGTTTCCATGTTCTGGCCATCCTGAACAGTGCTGCGATGAACATGCGGGTACAAACATCTTTGCAAATTAAAGTTTTCAGGATTTTTGGGTAGACACCCAGTAGAGGGATTGCAAGGTCATATGGTAATTCCATTTCTGATTTTTTGAGGAATCTCCATACAGCTTTCCATGATGGTTGTACCAGTTTACATTCTCACCAGTAGTGTATGAGGGTTCCTTTTTGTGCACAGCCTCTCCAACACATGTTATCCCTTGTCTTGTTGATTATAGCCATTCTAACAGGTGTGAGATGGTATCTCGTTGGGGTATTTACTTGTATCTCCCTAATTGCTAGTGAAGTGGAGCATTTTTTCAAATATCTGTTTGCCATATGTATGTCTTCATGAGAGAAGTGTCTGTTTAGGTATTCTGCCCATTTTTTAATTGAATTGCTTGTATTTTTATTGTTGAGTTATACAAGTTCTTTGTATATTTTAGATATTAGCCCCTTATCACAGGCATTGTTTGCAAATATCTTCTCCCAGTTGATTGGTTGCATCTTTGTTTCATTGATGGTTTCCTTTGCAGTGCAGAAGCTTTTTAGCTTGATAAAGTCCCATTCATTTATTTGTGCTTTTACTTCCCTTGCCATTGAGGTCAGATTCATGAAGTCCTCCCTGAACCCCAAATCTAGAAGTTTATTATCAATGTTTTCTTCTATGCAATCTATTGTTTCAGTTTTTATTTGGTGGTCTTTTAATCCATTTTGAGTTAATTTTGGTATATGGTGAGATATCACAGTTCACATTCAGCGTTTTACATGTGGTTTTTCAATTTTCCCAGCACCATTTACTGAAGAGGCTTTTTTCCCACACTGTATATATTTTGTTTCTTTGTCAAAAATAATCTGTCCATATATTTGTGGGTTTATTTCTGGGTTTCAATTCTGTTCCATTGGTCTGTGTATCTGTTTTTCTAACAATACCAAGCTGTTTTGAGTACTGAGGCTTTGTTGTACAGATTAAAGTCAGGCAGTGAAATGCCCCCAGATTTATCCTTTTTTTCTTAGGATAGCTTTTGAGATTCATGATGTTTTGTGGTTCCATACAAATTTGATGATTTTTAAAATATATTTCTTTAAAGAATGACTGTGGGATTTTGATGGGAATGGCATTGAATCTGTATATTGCTTTGGGGAGTATGGCCATTTTAACTATGTTGATTCTTTCAATCCATGAACACAGAATGTCTTTCCATTTCTTTGTGTCCTCTTTAATTTCCTTTAACAGTGTCTTATAGTTTTCAGTGTAGAAGTCCTTCATGTTCTTTGTTAGATTATTCTTAGGTATTTCATTTTTTTGTTTGCAATGGCAAAGGGAATGGATCTTCTCATCTCTCTTTCTGAAGTTTCATTGTTGGCATACAAAAATGCAGTGGATTTTAGGACATTGATTTTGTATCCTGTGACTTTACTGTATTTGTCTATTATTTGTAATAGATTTCTGATAGAGTCTTTAGAGTTTTCTATCTACAGGATCATGTCATCTGCAAAAAGTGCCAGTTTAACTTTTTCTCTCCCAATTCCAATACCTTTTATTTCTTTCTCTTGTCTGATTGCTCTGGCTAGAACTTCCAGGATTATGTTGAACAGCAGTGGTGACAGGGGGCATCCCTGTCTTGTTGCTGATTTTAGAAAAATAAGCTTCAGCTTTGCCCCATTTTGTATATTTGCTGAGGGTTTATCATACACGGCCTTTATTAAGTTGAGGTACTTTCCTTCAATTCCCATTGTATTGTGTTTTTATCATAAATGGGTATTGAATCTTGTCAAATGCTTTTTCTGCATCGATTGAGATAATCTTATCTTTTTTATCCTTTGTTTGGTTTATGTGCTGGATTACATTGATTGATTTGTGTATGTTGAACTATCCTTGTGCACCTAGGATGAATCCCACTTAGTCTTGGGTGAATAATCTTTTAAATGCATTGTTGTATTCTGTTAGCTAAAATTTTATTTAAGATTTTTGCATCAGTGGTCATCAGGGAGATTGGCCTATAGTTATGCTTTTTGGTGTTGTCCTTCCCATGTTTTGGTATTAGGGAGATATTAGCTTCATAGAATGAGTTGGGTAGTATTGCCTTCGCTTGAATATTCTGGAGTAGTTTGAGGAGGATGAGCATTAGTTCTTTCTTGAATGACTGGTAGAAGTTATTGGTAAAACCATCTGGTCCAGGCCTTTTGCCTTTGGGCTTGTTGTGGATAGTTGTTTCAAGTTCTGTATTGTTGGTTGGTCTATTTAGGTTATCCAAATCTTTTTGGTTCAGTTTAGGTAAACTATATGTTTCTAAAAATTTGTCCATTTCCTCTAGATTGTCAAATATGGTGGCATGAAGTCTTTCATAATTATATGATTGTTTGTATTTTTTTAGTGTCAGTTGTGATCTATCCCCTATTGTCCCAAATTCTGAAACTATGAGATTTTTCTCTTTGGCCTTCGGTGAGCCTAGATAGTGACTTGTCAATTTTATTGATTTTTTCAAAGAACCACCTGTTTTTGGTATTAAATTGATCTATTACTTTTCTGTTCTGATTTTCATTAAGTTCTGCTTTAATTGTTATTAATTCTTATCTTCTGCTAGCTTTGAGGTTCCTTTGTTCTTCTTTTTCTTGTTCTTGAAGATGAGATGTGAGGTTGTTTACTTGTAGTTTTTATTGTTTCTTGAGAAAGGCCTGTAATGAAATAAATTTCCCTCTTATTACTGCTTTCGCGGTGTCCCACAAATTTTAGTACGTCGTGTTTTCATTGTCATTTGTTTCTATAATTTTTTTAATCTCTTGTTTTATTTCCTGTTTGATTCAGTTACTTTTTAATAGCATGATGTTCAATCTCCACAGATATGTGGTTCTCTCTGCCCTTGATCTTTTGCAATTGATCTCTAGTTTCAACGCTTTGTGGTCTGAGAATACACTTGGTATGATTTGGATGCCCTTAAATTTGGTAAGATTGTATTTAAGTCCCAGGATATGGTCTATCCTTGAAAATGTTCCATGTGCACTAGAATAAAATGTATAGCTCTGTGTTGCAGGATGGAGTGTCCTATAAATGTTAATTATGTCCATTTCCCATAATGTATCATTTAAAGCTGCAACTTTCTTATTTATTTTCTGCTTGGATGATCTGTTCAATGTTGTCAGTGTGGTGTTTAGATCCCCTGCTGTAATTGTATTTTTGTCAAATTCTCCTATTAGATCTGTTAGTAATAGGTTTGTACATTTTGGTACTTTCTGGTTGGTGGCATATATATTGAGGGATGTCATGTTTTCTTGATGTACTGTCCCTTTTATCTAAAAGAAATGTCCATTGTTATATATTATTATTTTTTTATCCTGATGTCTATTTCATCAGAAATCAGTATGGCCACTCCTGCTTTTCTCTGACTGCCATTTGCTTGAATATTGTTTTCCATTCTTTTACCCTGAGTCTATGTTTGTCTCTGTGGCTGAGGTGTGTCTCTTGTACGCATCATATGGTTGGATTTTGTTTTTTATTCCAGTTTGTTACCCTGTGCCTCTTTATTGTTGAATTCAGTCCATTTACATTTAGGGTGATGATTGATATATGAGGATATCCTGTATCCATTTCTTCCTTCCTTTTTATTTCTTTGTTGTCCCAACTTTCTCCGTTTATTTTGATTTCTTGATTCAGGATGAATAGCTCCCTTCAGTATTTCTTGCAGTACCGGCTTTGTGATGGAGAATTCACTCAGCTTCTTTATATCTGAAAAGGCCTTAATTTCTCCTTCATATCTAAAGGTTAATTTTGCTGGATAGTTAAATCTTGGCTGAAAATTTCTCTCTCTTAATATTTTGAACATTGGGGTCCACTCCTTCCTGACTTGCAGAGTTTCTGTTGATAAGTCTGGTTGCAGCTTGATAGGTTTTCCTTTGAAAGTTATATTTTGTTTTACCCTGGCAGCCTTGAGGATTCTTTGTCTTTGGTTTTTGTCATCTTCCAAACAATGTGCCTTGTAGAATATCTGCTTGGGTCTAGGTAGCTAGGGCCCCTGTTTTCTTCTTGAATTTGGGGTTCTAGTTCTTTCCAGAGATTAGAAATTTCTCATCCACTATTTGTTTTAGTAGACTCTGAGAAGATTTCATCTCACTTTCTTCTGGTACCCCTTTTATTATAATATTGTTCTTTCTGATGGAGTCAGAGAGTTCTTGTAGGTCTTTTTCATTTCTCTTGATTCTCATTCCCCTTTCTTTTTCCCTCAGTGAAATTTCCATGTTTCTATCTTCGACCTCACTAATTCTTTCTTTCAGCTGGTCAGCTCTGTTTCCTATGCTGGTTAATTCATTTTTTCAGCTCTCCCATTATGCCTTTCATTTCAAGGTGTTTCTTTTGTTTCTGCTCTAACTTCTCAATTTTATTGGTAAAGTACTCATTTTTCTCAGAGAATTTCTTGTTGAGTTCATTTAACTGTGTCTGGGTACTTTGCCAGCATTTACTGATCTCTCTGAGTGTCTAGATTATTGCAGCCATGAATTCTGTTTCAGTTAGGTTTGATTCCAAGTGTTCAAGCTCATTTTCTAAAGAATGTCCATGATCTACTGGTGGGGTTTTGGATTCTGAGGTGTGCATTGTATTTGATGTGTTTTGTTTGTTTTTGTTTTTGTTTTGCTTTAGGCATGAGTATGTTTTCTCTCCTGGGGTTCTCCTATAAGATGGGCAGGCTTCTCTTTATTTATTTTTTTCCTTCTTTTTTTGTTCCAACTGTCTTAGTCCCAATGCTCCCCCTCTTTGGGAGAGTGAGGGGAGCTATGATATGACTGCAGCCTGGTATGTCTCTGTTGTGTAGAAGGTTGTGGAACGTGCTCAGTTGTGGGTGGAGGAGCTTTTGGGAGAGGGTTGAGGAAAGCAGTCATTTTCTGTGTCCTGGAGTTGCTCTTCAGGTTGCTGACTTAGCTGTTAGAAGGCAGAGCACTGAAGGTGTGGGTGGGAGTAGGAGAGTATGAGTAGGAGCTGGGGTGGGCCTGACACACAATAGCAGATTCCTCTGTCAGCAGGGGTCTGGTGATTTAGTGTGGGCATGTGGCACAGCAGCTCAGGTCTTTCTCCCCTCTGCTCCGCTGCTTTTACTTTAAGCACATCTATGTAGCCAAGTGTGCTGCTTCTGTGAGCCAGTGACAGGGCCTGCTAGACTGTCACTGTCAGTGTGGCCAGTGGGGCGGCAGTATGGCCGGCAGGGCAGCAGTTGCAGTGGTGGCAGCATGGCAGGTGGGGCGGCGGCTGGCAGCACAGCCGGGTCACTCTCAATATTCCACTTTGCTCAACCTGCTTTCACTTTCAGTCTCTATGCAGCAGCTGTGTCGTTTCTGTGGGCCAGTGACTGGGCTTGTTTCCTCTCAGTCCTCCACTCTGCTTGAGCTGCTGCTTTCACTTCAAGAGCCCTGGCTTGAAAAGGTGCTCCCTGATAGCCAACTCTAGAAGCTCAGCTGTGTTCCCTGTGTGTATCAGTGACCAGGTGTGTTGAGCTGCCACAGGCTGGTGCCCAGCTCTTTAGCCACCAGCCCAGGAAGTTCAGCTGCCCCTGCTCCGTGGTCCCTATCCTACTTCAGGCACCTTCATCTGAGTAGAGCACAGCATGCCACCCCTGAGTTTGGATGTTAAATTGTCCACAGTCTCATGGGCTTCCACTTTCCTCAGGTCTCGGCTTCCAGCCTGCCCACAATCTAGCTCCACTTTGACCATAGTTTCCCAATTCCCCTTTGTTTCTGTCAGCCTCGGGTCACATTCTTCATCCCTGTTTCTGTACTGCTTCTTCCCCTTCCTTCTCTCACTTGACCCTTTTTCCTCTAATCTTTGGGTGTTCTGCATTGTATAGGTTCTCTTAGTTGAGGGTGTTTCTCAGGATTTCCCCTGTAGTTTTCCCTTTGTTCATAAGTCCCTTCCCAGGTAGGTATAAGGGTTCTTCTGTCATGCCATTATCTTTTCCCCAAAGTTATCCTTTAGATATGCAGAAGGAGTAATGTCATTTTCAGACATATGTAGTCTAACAAGTTCACAAACTTACCACTGTGTGCTTATATTGGCAGCACTGTACAAACAATTCAGTACGGTTTCATACCTTTACTCTATCAGTGTCACAGAGCTGTGTTTTTGTCAACCTGTGTTTTTGTCAACCTGTGGTGGTACTTTGATGAGTGGCTTTCCTTATTGTTGCATCTTTTTGTATAATGTCACAATAATTAGAGAAATTAATAAACATTACATTTTTTTGTTAAATTTATAAAGAGATTAAATAAAATCAGGGACATGTTAGTTCAAATTTATGAGAATAATGCCATTAACAAAATGGCAGTATATAAATGGATTAAGTATTTTCCTGAAGAGAGAGAAAGCCTCACTGATCAAGTGAGGTCAGGGCTGACAGTAACAAGCAGAGATGATTAAAATATAGCAAAATACTTATCAAATTGTCTGTCAAAACCTTTGACTGACTATGAGAAGAATAGAAAACCAAGTAAACGTCAACAGAGAATCACAAAAACTTTAACTGAAAATCTTGGCATAAAAAAATGTGTGTGCAAAAATGGCCCAGATGGAGGTCACCAAAGAACAAAATGAAAAGAGAGTTGAAGTTTTCCAAGGCCTTTCAGAGAGGCAAGACAAAGTTTTGGGCTGTTTGTAGCACTTATGATAAAACATTGGTGTACCAATAAAACCTTTAAGCAAAGTCAAAGTTGACAATGAAAGTCCACCAATTTTCCATGACCAAAAAAGTTCTTTCAGTCCAAATCAAGACTCAATTTGATTTTTCTAAACTTTTTTGACATCAGAGGGGTAATTCATTATAAATGTGTACAAATTAAACAGTCAACCAAGTTGACTATTTAGAAGTTCTGAAAAGGCTGCATAAAAAACTTAGACATGGGGAAGCCGGGATGGCTCAGTGGGTTAGGTGCTCACTTTGCAGTGCCGGGGACCGGGGATCGAGTTCTGGCCCTGGCCCGTGCGGACCCATATGCTGAACTGGGGAGCTCCCCCAGTTCAGTTCTCTCTCTGTCTCTGTATCTCTCTCTCTCTCTCTCTCTCTCTCTCTGTCAAAAATAAATAAATAAATAAATAAATAAAAACTTAGACAAAAGTGACCTGAATTTTTCACTAACAACTCATAGCTGTTGTATCAAGACAAGGTACCAGCTCACACAGCTCTGTGTGTGAGAGAGTTTCTAGCCAGTAAACAAACCACTATTGAAAAACCCTCATTACTTATCTAACTGGCCCCCCAATGACTTATTTATTTATCCCAAAATGAAAAAAAGTATTGAATAAAAAACACTTAAATTACATCCAAGACATCAAGGGTATTCTAATGAGAGCTTTGATGGTCATTGCAGAAAGAAAGTTTCAAAATTGCTTTGAAAGGTAGACTAGGTGTTGGTATTAGTATATAGTTTTCCAAGGGGAGTACTTCAAATGTGACCATAGTGATGATATTCAGCAATAAGTTATATAGCACTTTTTCTAGGGTGACTTTGCAAACTTAATTTTCATCACTCATACAGAAGCTGACAGTATTCTCCAGCATGTGCCCAGCATTTCAAGGAATATTTGAAGAGGCTATTTGTCCTGAAACAAAAAGTAAAAATAAATAGGGATAAAATGAGACAAAAAAACATAAAAGTACAGGAAGTAAAGGTTTAAATTTCCAAAAGAGAAAGAGAATAAGAAACATGATTAAGAAAAGGGACCACTGCAAATATGAAAAATTTATTCAGATAAACTTCACAGTAACCACTCGTAAAAATTCAAAACTAAAACATATAACAAAAACAACAAACAAACAAAGAGGAAAACTATAGATCACAAATAAACCAAAATAGCTGACAGGAAGAAAAAAGCAATGGAAATACCAAGATAAAAAACAAATGACAATATGGCTATAATAAATCTTCATATATCAATCATCACCATAAACTTAAATGGATGAAATACACCAATAAAATGGCACAGAGTAGCAGATTTGATTAAAAAACAAAACCCAGGAGTGGGAAGATAGCTCAGCGGCTGAGCCCTTCCCTCACAATCATGAGGTTCAGGGTTTAATTCTTGACCCCAGCCTGTGCAAACCCCAAATGCTAAACTGTGGCACAACTGGTAGCCACGGAGATGGCTCAATGGCAAAGGTTCTTGCCTCCCATGTGGGAGGCCCCCAGTTCGGTTCCTACCCTGTGCAGTGCCAAACTTCCATCTGTGTGCAATGAAACTATGTCAAAAACTGATGATGTACAACTATGAAGACTGCTCTGGGCCCTCTGCCTTCTCTCTGTCTCTGTCTCTCTATCTCTGTCAAAAACAATAAAATAAAGTTTTAAAAAAGAAACTACACACCATTATCTTTGATGAATATGGATGCAAAAATTCTATACAAAATCGTAACAAATAGAATATAACAATACATTAAAAAGATAATATATCATGATAAAATGGGATTAATTCCAGGTGCACAAGGATAGTTCAATATATGCAAATCAATCAAAATGATACAAATACATAAACAAAATAAAAGATAAAAACTATATAATTATATCAATTGATGCAGAAAAGAATTTGACAAGATGCAAGATCCATGAATAATTAGAATACTTAATAAAATGGGTATCAAAGAAAGTATGCCAACATAATGAGGGCCATATATGACAAACCATCATCTAATATCATTGTGAATGGTAAAAAGCTGAAAGCTTTTTTTTTCTAAAATTAAGAACAAGACAGGGATTCCACTTGTCACCATTGTTATTCAACACAGTACTACAAGTTCTAGGCAGAATAATCAGGCAAGAGAAAGAAATAAGAGGCATTCAAACTAAGAAAGAAGAAGTTAAAATGTCACCCTTTGCAGACTACATGGTTCTTTATATACAAAATTCTAAAGAATCCACAAAAAATTATTAGACACTAAAAGCAAATTCAGTATAATTGCAGGACAATCAATGTATAAAAATTCATGGTGGGGAAACAGGGATGGCTCAGTGGGTTAAGTGCTCACTTTGCAGCCCCAGGGACTGAGGCTCAAGTCCCGGTCCTGGCCCGTGCGAACCCATATGCTGGACTGGGAAGTGCCCCCAGTTTGGTTCTCACCGGGGCAAGACCCTGGCCCAGTTCTTACCTTGTGCGGCCCCAAGCCCACCTGTGGAATGAAACTATGTGGAAAAACCAATGGTGTACAACTATGGAGACTCTTCTGTGCTCTCCCCCTTTTCTCTGTCTCTGTATCTCTCTCTCTCTCTCCCATCTCTCTGTCAAAAACAAAAATAAATACTTAAATATGTGCAGAAGACTGGAACAGACATTTCTTCCATTAAGACATAGAAGTGGCCAACAGCTATACTAAAAAATGAGGATGCCAGGATGAATTAGTGGGTTAAGCCCTTGCTTTACAGCCCCGGGGTCAGAGGATCAAATCCCAGGACCAGCCCATGCATACCTATACGCTGAACTGGGGTGTGGCCCCCAGTTTGGTTCTCACCTTGCGACCTTCCCATGTGGGAGGTCCCCAGTTTGGCCCCCAGTTCATGGGGATGTGCTTCCCATGCAGAAGGCCCCCAGCCTGGTTCCCACCAGTATGAAATGAAACCATGTCAAAAACTGATGATGTACAACTATGGAGACTGCTCTGGGTCTTCCCCCTTCTCTCTGTCTCGGTCTCTCTCTGTCTCTGCCAAAAACAATAAAATAAATATTTAAAAAACAATAAATACCTAAGAATTAACTTAACAGAAGATGCAAAGGACCTAATAATTGAAACCTATAAGACACTATTAAAGGAAATTGAAGAGAAGGGGGATCAAGATGGCAGTGTAATAGGAGATCCCTGTAATCTCTCCCGGAAAACATAAAATGAACAACAAATATCTAACAAGGAAGGGTATCCTGGAGTGACACAGTCTCAGCTGAGTGATCCACGCATTGCAGCAAAACACCTAAAGGTCACAGAAAGGGAGGGTGAATGGGAGAAAATGGAAGGGAGCAGTGTGGAGATTGGGCTGTGAAACGTGACCGGTGCTGGCAGAAGGAGCAAGGTGAGGACCTGGGGACATAGGCCAAAGTGCAACATGATCTTGGGTGGGCTGGAAGTCAAGAGCTGACAAGAGAGGAGGCATGGGCACCTGAAGCCCTGTGAGGCTGAGAATAAGTTGAAGCCCAAGCCAAGAAGTGCTAGGGTCCCAGTCAGAGTGTCACACCCTGAGAGAGTTGGGGAATAAACAAAGGCATCCTAAATGGCTCTGGACAAAATAAAGTCCAGAGTGAACATGGTACACTTGGAGCCAGGAGCCAGCAGGTGCAACTGCACTGACTTGATTGCAACTCAGCTCTGGGTGAGATTGAGACTAAGAGCTGACAGCCATAGAAACACTGACCAAAATAAAACACAATCCTAGGTGAAGTGTGGACTCAGGAGAAAAAAGAAAGGCAGAGCTGAAGGCATGTGCCTGCCCTGCCCATGCACTCCTGATGCAGAAACAAGTTTTTGTTTCAGCACTCACCTACCCTGTCCCGTATGCTTCTGATGGAGAAACAGGCTTGTGTTATGGCAAGCACCTGCCTTGACCAGGTGTGCACCTGATGGAGGAACAGGCTGTTATTTCAGCAAGCACCCACCCTGCTGAAGCACTCCTGACCCACAAAAAGACTTTTGTTTTGACTTATACCCACCCCAGGCTGGTAAGCACCTAACAGAGGAATCAGCTTTCCTTTTGGTGCATGCTCGTTGTAATCCAGTACACTCCTGAGGGAGAAACAGGCTTTCGTTATGGAACCCCCAACCCTGGCCTGGTGCATACCTAAAAAAGAGTGTTTAATCTTGGTTTTCACATTTATTGAAAGAGTTGGGGAAAAATTAAAATGACATTTAGCTTAAGAATTTGTAAGTTATCTGAAAATCAGCTCATTTCAAACAGGAAAGAATTACTGGTCATTTCTTATTATCAAAATTATTCTGGTATTTTAATTTTAATATTTCCTACATTTAAAGAGGCAATAATACAAAGTCACCTATTTTTCATAGAGGATAAGCTATTTGTTTCAGTCAACTCTCCATGGAGGGAAAACTAGTACAACACCATCACTGGACAGAAAGCATTGGGATATGACATTTTGTTGATTTACATATATATATTTATATCTTTCTCTATCAATTTCTATAGTAGTCATAGTTACTTCCACATTTTCCAGTATCATATTTATTTATTTATTTATCTATTTATAATTTTTAATTGATAAATTTATTGGAGTGACATTGGTTAGCAAAAATTAAATAGGTTCCAGGTGTACAATTCCACAAAACTTTGTCTATGTGTTGTATTAAGTGATCACCACCCAGAGTTTGTTCTCTTTTCACCACCATATAGTTGATGCCTCTTTCCTATTTTCCTATCCTCCTCTTCCCTTACCCTCAGGTAAGCACTAAACTATTGACTGTGTCCATGAGTTTTTGTTTCTTTGTTACTTTAAGTTTTATATTCCACCTATAAGCAAAGACATATGTTTCTTCATTTTTTTCAGTCTAACTTATTTCACTTAATATGTAAAATGAGTCTCAGGGTCCATCCATATTGTCACAAATGGCTATATTTCATCTTTTCTTATTGCTGAGTAGTATTCCATCATGTAAATATACCACAAATTCTTTATGCAATCATCTATCAAAGGTCATTTGGTTATTTTTATAACTTGGTCACCATGAACAGTGTTGCAGTGAACATATGTCATTTAAATGCTGATTATAACCATGTAATCTACAGCAATGCCCTCTGCTGTCTCATATTTTGATGTTAATTTGTTCATCCAGGCTGAAAGTCTTGAGAGCCAGGGGCTCTTCTACAGTTGGTACTTTGTTGCTGCCTCACAACATCTACCATGTTTCAAACCCTGTAACTTTTCATACATCTACCCAGTATCATTTTATGATGCCACCATTATCCTGATACCTAAACCAGACAAAGACATTACAAAATAAAATAAATAACTATAGGCTGATATTCTTAATAAATATACATACAAAAATCCTTAGCAAAATATTAGCAAACTGAATTCAGCAATATACTAAAATTATCAAAAATCACAATCAAATGGGACTAGTTTCTGGTATGCAAGATTTGTTCAATATTTGCAAATAAATTAACATGATGCACTGTATAAACATAATAGAAAATAAAAATTACATGTTCATATCAATACATGTAGAAAGAGTGTCATGGAATTCAGAATCCATTTATAATAGAAACTTTCATCAAGGTGGAAAATGAGGAAACCTATCTCAACATAATAAAGGCCATATGTGATAAAACCACAGCTAATATCATACACAATGTGCAAAAGCTAAAAGTAGTACCCTTAAGATCAGAAACAAGATAAGGATCTCTACTTTTGCCACTTTTATTCAACATAATACTGAAAGTCTTTTCCACAGCAATAAAACAAAAACAAAAATGGGATTTGAATCGGAAAAAGAAGCAAAACTGTCATTATTTGCAGGTGACTTGCTACTATACAGAGAAATCCATGAAGACTCCACCAAAATACTATAAGAAGTGATACATAAATATAATAAAATAGCAGCATACAGAATTCATATTCAGAAACATGTTGCATTTTTATACATCAATAATTAACTGAGAAAAAATTGAGAAAATGATTCTGTTCACAATTCCATTAAAAAAAATAGAATACCTAGGAATAAATTTAAGCAAGAAAGAAAAAGAATTGAACTCAGAAAATTATAACACTGAAGAGAAAAATTAAGGAAGATATAAATAATGGAAACATATGGTGTTATGCACATGGATAGAAACAATTAATGGAGATGTGATTAAGATGGCGGTGTGAGAGGAGCTCTTGAAACAACTTCTGGAAAGAACAGTAAATTAAACAACTAAAATCCAACCAATACACAGCCTCGACTGAGAGACCCATTCATCACAAGAAAATATCTAAAACCTAAGAAAGGGAGGCAAGTGAGAAAGAAGGAAAAGGAGCAGTGCGGAGACATGCCAGGGAGTGTGACCCAGAGACTTACTAGGTGAATGACCCAGAGACTGACCCAGAGACCTGCAGAGAAATGACTGACTGAGGTGGGAGAGTGGAAGTGTGTGTCCAGTTGCAGAATGACTGTGGGTGGGTTGGAGGCCTATAATGAACAAAGGCAGAAGGGCTGGCAGCTAGAGCATTGGGGTGAATGGCAGAGCAGGCACTGCTGGTTTAACTGAGATAACATAGTGGGAGCATCGGGGGGAGCACCCACAGTGTGGTGAGGGTAGCCTTAGTATGGTGCAGGAGGCCAGATCAAGGCACCAACAACAGCCAAAGATCAGTGCCAGTGACTGTAGTGAGGGTCCTGATGCCAGCCCATGTGTCAGGTGGCTGAAGCTAGAGGCCCACATAATGTAATGCCAATGACTGGAACAGGAAGCAGGCATTCCAGTGGCTGGAGTGCAGGCATCAGGAGCATGCTGGCAGCTGAACACACAGCGGCACTTAGTGATATAGAGCCCCAGCCAGAGCACTTCATGGCCTTGCAAACAGAGCCTGGCTACTTCCCCTTGTTCTTTCCTGAAGCTCTCCTGGCCAGCTCCACCCAGAGCCTGCTTTTAGTGAGCTACAGCCAAGAAGCTGCCATTGCCCTGTGATGCAAACAGATCTGTGCCTTTCCCAACAAATTCTGCCCTCACACTTCTTACTGAAGCCAGCAGATTTCTATGAGAACTTTGAAGGACATGTGTGACAGCTTCTGACTGCAGTGGGATCTCAGAGGTATAGAATACCATCACCCACCATATCTTCCCAAAGAAGATGCATACAGAAACCAGGGCAACTGAGTCAAAGAGAAGCCCACCTTCTAGGAAGTCTCCCACTGTCAGAAAACAAAATAACCAAGAGAAAATATTGTAAGACACCGTAGAAACACCAGCTAGAAAGTAAAAGATTTCTTCACATCTACCAGTGGAAAAATCCTCATGCCCAGGAAAAGGAATGCTCCAACAGCAATGAGTACTCTAGTCAACAAAGCTGCTAAGAAAGAAAATAAAAAATCTCAAGAAAAAAAAACTTGAAGATATGGAAATATGTACGCTAAATGATGCAGAATTCGAGACTGCAACTCTGAAAACACTCAAAGAGATCAAAGAAATTTGGCTGAGTACACAGAAGGAGCTAAGTAACCTAAAAAAAATGAGTCTCTAAAAAAGATACAAATAAAATTCTAGAGATAAACAACACAATAAAATTAATAAAAAATGAAATAGCTAGTATAGACAGCACAGCTGATCAGCTTGAGAAAAGAACTAGTGAAATTCACATAAATTTGGAAATGTCACAGAATGTAGAAGAGAGAGACCTAAGAGCTAAAGGGAATGAAAGATATCTACAAGAACTACCTGACACCATTTGAAAGAATAACATAACAGTAATAGGTATTCTGGAGGGAGCAGAGAACAAGATGGGCACAGAGAATTGGCTCAGACAAATAGTAGATGAAGGGAAGTCAGGATGGCTCCATGGGCTAAGTGCTCACTTTGCAGTCCCAGGGACCGAGAATCGAATCTCAGCCCCAGCTTGTGTGGACCCATATGCTGAACTGAAGAGTGCCCCCAGTTTGGTTCTCACCCTGGCCCAGTTCCTAACCTGTGCAGCCCTGCGCCCACCAGTGCAATAAAACTATGTTGAAAAACCAATGATGTGCAACTATGGAGACTGTTCTGGGCCCTCCCCCTTCTCTCTGTCTCTGTATCTCTCTCTCTCTCTCTCTCTCTCTCTCTATCAAAAACAATAACAATAAATTAAAAAAAAATAGTAGATGAGAACTTCCCAAATCTATGAAAACAAGTGGAACCTGAAATTCAAGAAGAAAACAGGACCCCTTACCTACCTGAATCCTAGCAGACCCTCTACAAGGCACATTATACTGAAGATGTCAAAGGTCAAAGACAAAGAAAGAATCATCAAGGCAGCCAGAAAATAGAATACCATAACATATAAAGTAAATCCCATCAGACTTTCATCAGATTTCTCAACAGAAACTCTACAAGCCAGAAGGGAGTGAAATAAAGTATTTAAAATATAGAAGGAGATGAATTACCAGCCAATGATCATCTATGCAGCAAAATTATCCTTTAGATATGAAGGAGGAATAAAGATATTTGAGACATACAGAAACTGAAGGAATGCTCCAGCAGAAGGTCAGCATTTCAAGAAATACTGAAGGAGGTGATTGGACCTTACGCAAAAAGTAAAAATAAATAGGGATAAATTGGAAACAAACAAACAAACAAACAAACAAACAAACAAAAAACATAAAAGGGAAGAAAGTAATGGTTTATATTTCCAAAGAGAGTGGAGATAAGAAATGTCCTTAAGAAAAAGAACCACCACATATATGAAACTTTCTTTTACATAAAGTTCATGGTAACTACACAAAAGAAACTTAGAACTAGAACACATAACAAAAAGAGAAAGAGAGAGAGAGAGAACACTCATACCACCATCAAACTAAAATAAACAATGAGAATTAAAAAGCAAAGAAACAATAGAAAAAAAAAGCTACTAGAAGAGAAAATGGCTATAGGAAATCCTCATATTTCAATCATCACCCTAAATATAAATGGAACAAACTCACCAATAAAAAGACAAAGAGTAACAAACTGGATTAAAGAACAAAAATCAAACTTGTACTGCTTAAGAGACCACAAGTCAGCCTCAAAGACAAACACAGACTCAAAGTGAAAGGGTACAAAAAATACTCTAAGCAAATGGCATCTAGAGAAAAGCATGTATAACTATACTCATATTTGATGAGACAGACTTCAGGAACAAAATGATAAGAGAAAAAAAATGGATATTTTATAATGATAAAGGGGACAATACAATAAGAACACAAGGGGAAGCCGGGATGGCTCAGTGGGTTAAGCGCTCACTTTGCAGCGCCGGGGACCGGGGATCGAATCCCGGCCCCGGCCCACGCAGAACCATATGCTGAACTGGGAGCTCACCCAGTTCAGTTCTCTCTCTGTCTCTTTCTCTGTCTCTGTATCTCTCTCCCTCTCTCTCTGTCAAAAAAAAAAAAAAAAAAAAAATATATATTAAAAAAAGAAGACATTTATTAATATATCCCCAACAAAGATGCATCAAAATTTACAAAACATCTATTAACAGATTTAAAAGGAGAAACTGACAAAAAAAAAATTATAGTGGGGAACTCAAACACCCCCTTGATATCCATAGACAGATAATTCAAACAGAAAATAAATAAGAAAATATCATCTTTGCATGATACATTACAGCAATTGGAAATAGCTGACACTTACAGGATACTTCATCCTACAACATATGACTATATATTCTTTTCTGGTGCCCATGGAACATTCTCAAAACAGACCACATGCTGGGCTGCAAAGCTAGCATCCGCAAATTTAAGAATATTGAAATCATGCCAAGTGTATTCTCTAATCACAAAGCTTTGAAATTAAAGATCAACTGCACAAAGAAACAAGAAAAAACCATACATACATGGAGAGTAAACATCATGTTATTAAAAATGACTGGATCAAAGAAAAAATATAAGAAGAGATTAAAAAATTCATAGAAATGAGTGACAATGAAAACATAACATACCAAAATTACTGGGATACAGCCAAAGTAGTAATAAGAGGGAAATTTATATCACTACATGCCTGTCTTAAGAAACAAGAATAATCATAAGTAAACAACCTAATATCACATCCTAAAAAAGGAGAATAAGAAAAACAAAAAACATCCAAAGTCAGCAGAAGGAAAGAAACAATAAAAATTAAAGGGGAACTAATTGGAAAATAGAATAGAATAACAATAAAAAAAAATAATGCAATAAAGAGCTGGTTCTTTGAAAAAAAATAATAAAATTGACAAACCCCCTGTTAGGCTCACCATGGGAAAAAGAAAAGACACAAATAATCCAAATTAGAAATTGAAGTGATAAATTACCACTAATACCACAGAAATACAAAAGGTCACACAACAATACTATGTAATGGCATATACACTGCCAAATTTTGAAACCTAGAATAAATGGACAAGTTTTTAGAAACATATAGTCTACCACAACTGAATCAAGAACAACTGTATAATGTAAACAGAACAATCAACAGTAAGGAAATAAAAACAATCATTCAAAACCACCCCAAAAGCAAGAGTCCAGGACCAGATGGTCTCACTAATGAGTTTTAACAGGCATGCAAACAGGAAGTAACACCAGCCTTCCTCAAACTTTTACAAAAATTGAAAAAGAGGCAATACTTACCAACTCATTCTATGAGGCCAATATTACTCTAATACCAAAGCCTGGCAAGGAGGTCACAAAAAAAGAAAACCATAGACCAATATCTCTGTTGAACACCAATGCAAAAATCCTAGGCAAAATACTAGCAAATAGGGAAAGCCGGGACGGGACGGCTCAGTGGGTTGAGCGCTGGCTTTGAGGCCACGAGGACCGAGGATCGAATCCCGGCTCTGGCCCAGGCGGACCCACATGCTGAACTGGGGAGATCCCACAGTTCGGTTCTCTAGCTGTCTCTGTCTATATCTGTCAAAAGTAAAATAGAAATAAATATGCACTGAAGACAAAATAATTACTCTCTATAAATATAAAAAGATATAAAAAAAAATACTAGCAAATAGAATAAAAAAATGCATGAAAAAAACTATATATCACAATCAACTGGGATTCATCCCAGGGGCAGAAGATGGTTCAACGTATGTAAATTGGTCAATGTGATATAGCATACAAACAAAATGAAAAATAAAAACCATGTGATTATATCAATTGATGCAGAAAAAGCTTTTGACAAGATACAACATTCTTTTTTAATCCAAACACATAGTAAAATGGGTATAGAATAAAAGTACCTCAACATAATAAAGGCCATATATTACAAATCCTCAATGTATATCATACTGAATGAGAAAAAACTAAAAACTTTTCTTCTAAAATCAGTAACAAGACAAAGATGTACCCAGTCACCATTGCTATTCAGCATAGTGCTAGAAGTTCTATACAGAACAATCAGGAAGGAGAAAGAAACAAAAGGCATATAAACTGATGGCAAAGAAGTTAAACCATCACTTCACTTTTTGCAGTAAAATATAACTAGCCCTGAAAAAGAATTAAATCTTACTATTTGCATCAACATTGATGGACCAAGTGGGCATTATGGTAAGTGATAATAGTCAGAAATAAAAAGAAAAATACTTTATGCTTTCACTTATATCTGGAATCTAAAATGAATGAACAAATGAAACAAAACAGAATCATAGATACAGAGAGAAAACCAATGGTTATCAGAAGTAAAGAGAGGTGAGAATCTGAGAGAAAAATTTGGAGGGATTAAAAATACAAATTGGTGGGATATCAGGATACTGTAGGTCAACAGGTTGAGTGCTTGCCTTGCAATTGAAAGGCCCAAGGATCAATTCCCAGCCCCAGCCCATGCAAATCCATATGCTGAACTGTGGCACAACTGGTAACTACCTGGATATCAGTGAAAGTTATTGCCTCCCATGCTGGAGGCCCCCACTTTTATTCCTGCCCTGTGTGGCCCCATATCCACCTGTGTGTAATGGAACTATGTCACAACTAATGGTGTATAAATATAGATACTACTCTGGGCTCTCCTCTTTCTCTCTCTCACACACACACACATACACATATTCTCTCAAACAATAAAATAAATTTTTAATAAATATATAGGACAAAAATAATCTTTAGAGCAAAAAATTACTAAAAACATAAAGATCAATATATAATAATAAATGTTTATTTCATCAAGATGAAATAACTGTTTTAAACAACTGTGCATTAAATACCAAAAAGGAAAATATATTAATCCTGTGAATTTGGTATACAAATCCACGATCACCGTAGAGATTTCAATACACTTATATGTATAACTGATAAAATAGGTAGACTAAATATTTATAATGATCTAGATTTAAATATTATAATTAACAAATTTTACTTAAGGCAGATATCTTTATGCCCTTACACCAATTACTGCAGAACACACATTTATTTCAAGAATGTATACAAAATAAAAACAAAAATATAAATACCCTGAAAAAAATATCAAAGCATTTTTATTAATTAATTTATTTATATTTAGTGTTAAATTTATTTGGGTGATGTTGGTTAGTAAAACTATTCTTTTTTTCTTGTTAAATTTATTGGGGTGACATTAATTGCTATCAATTACATTGTGTCCAGGTGTACAATTCTACATTACATTGTCTATAAATCACATTATGTGCTCACCACCCAGAATCAGCTTATTTTCCATCACCACGAATTTGATTCTCCCTCCCTACACCCCTCCCACCTATCTTTCCCACCCTCATCCTCCCTTACCCTCAGGTAACCATTAAACTATTGACTCTGTTCTTGAGTCTTTGTTTCTTTGTTCCTTTCAGTTTTATATTCCACCTATAAATGAGGTCATATGTTTCTTGATTCTTTCATTCTGACTTATTTTGCTTAATAAGATATTTTCAAGGTCTGTCCATCTGGTCACCAAATTTATGTATTTTATCTTTTCTTGTTGCTGAGTAGTATTATACTGTGTAAATGTACCACAACTTCTTTATCCAGTCATCTATCAGAGGACACTTTGGTTGATTCCACAACTTGGCCACTGTGAACAGTGCTGCGATGAACATTGAGGTACATGTATCTTTGTGGATTAAGGTTTTCAGGTTTTTGGGGTAGATACCCAGGAGAGGGATTGCT
This sequence comes from Craseonycteris thonglongyai, assembly GCA_004027555.1. NCBI lineage: Eukaryota > Metazoa > Chordata > Mammalia > Chiroptera > Craseonycteridae > Craseonycteris > Craseonycteris thonglongyai. The sequence goes on along the minus strand of PVKE010026013.1, from coordinate 1,156 downwards.
GTGTCATGCGGCAATTCCATTCCTAGTTTTTTGAGGAATCTCCACACTGCCTTCCACAGTGGTTGGACCAATTTACATTCCCACCAGCAGTATATGAGGTTTCCTTTTTGTTCACAGCCTCTCCAACACTTGTTATTCCTTGTCTTGTTGATTATAGCCATTCTAACCGGTGTGAGGTGGTATCTCATTGTGGTTTTCATTTGCATCTTCCTAATTGCTAGTGATGTTGAGTATTTTTTCATGTATCTGTTGGCTGTTTGTATGTTTTCAGGGGAGAAGTGCCTGTTTAGGTCTTCTGCCCATTTTTTAATTGGATCATTTGTTTGTTTGTTTTGTTGTTGTTGTTGTTGATTTGTATGAGTTCTTTATATATTTTAGGTATTTGCAGCTTATCAGAGGCATTGTTTGCAAATATTTTCTCCCATTTGGTTGGTTTCCTTTTTACTTTGTTGACAGTGTCCTTTGCTGTGTAGAAGCTTTTTAGTTTGATATAGTCCCATTCATTTATTTTTGCTTTTACTTCCCTTGCCTTTGGGGTCAAGTTCATAAAGTGCTCTCTGAGCCCTAGGTCTATAAGTTTAGTGCTGATTCCTTCTTCTATGGACCTTATTGTTTTGGATTGTGTGTGGAGGTCCTTAATCCACTTTTAGTTAATTTTGGTATATGGTGACAGTTCACAGTCTAGATTCATTCTTTTACATGTGGTTTTCCAATTTTCCCAGCACCATTTACTGAAGAGAATTTTTCTCCCCATTTTATATTTTTTGCTCCTTTTTCAAAGATTATCTGTTTATATATTTGTGGATTTATTTCTGAGATTTTTATTCTGTTCCATTGGTCTGTATGTCTGTTTTTTTGTTTTGTTTGTTTGTTTGTTTGTTTGTTTGTTTTGGCCAATACCAAGCTGCTTTGCTTATTAACGCTTTGTAGTATAGACTGAAGTCAGGGAACGTGATGCCTCCAGCCTTATTTTATTTTTTTTCCGGAGGATTGCCTTGGCAATTCGGGGCCTTTTGTGGTTCCATATGAATCTGATAATCTTTCTTATCTATTTCTTGAAGGAATGTCTATGGGACTTTGATGGGAATTGCATTAAATCTGTATATTGCTTTGAGTAATATGGGCATTTTAACTATGTTGATTCTTCCAATCCATG